>SKCR01009893.1:0-23084 GCA_019454045.1 Zanthoxylum bungeanum
TGTGTTTACCGATGGTACGGGAAACAGCTTCGCTCTGGATAGACCCCCTCGAAATTCCATTGGTAGTATGACTATGTGTCTATGGAAGTCCTAAATCAAGGTAGGTGTATTTGGTCTTAACCTGAGACTTGCACCGCTAATACTTGCGACAATCAATATACTTTGGTTTTGGTCGTCCGGGGCTTTAACAGGTTCTGTGTACGCCTCTGCTGGGTATATTGAGAATCGTAGTGTGTTGGGTGTGATGTCAAGACATAACTGTCACTCCAGTCATATGGAGTTGATGATCGCGTAGGGATACATAACTGGTTCTCTAAAGGGTTGCAACCATCGGGATAATATGACTTGGTCATTATTATCTGATAGTAAAGAGACTAGTTGCTAGTAATCTGATATATGCTTCGTATGGGGCAGACATTGTAGTAGGCTCAGGCCTTGCATGTGATCATCCGATACTGGATCGAAATACGCAATACTATGTCTACTACGCCTGATATAGATCCTTATATTCCTGTAAGGATATTTCTGGAGAATTGGGTAGGCATGGCGCTTTGCTAGAAGCCAACCTTGTCTTGTAAATCGGTACAAACATAGTACTAGGTACTTACGTGTTCGGATAGTCCGACGACCGAATTTACTGCCAACATATCCGGGGATCTCATGGGTCACTTCTCGAAGATTCACCGATGACGTATGACTCGCACTTTAATTAATCTGGGATTAATTAGAAGAGAGAGAAAATTAATCTGGGATTAATTACGGAGATATTTTATCTGGGATAAAATATCATTTAAAGAGAGATAACGATTAATTTGGATTAATCGATAAATAATATATTTGATATATTATTCGAAATTAGATTTCAACGCGGAATTAAAATTAGATTTTAATCGGGGCAACGAGTTAATTTAGAATTAATTCGTTAGCGATGTGAATAGTAATTTCACTAGGCATAATCATTTAATTACGTCACAACGAAAAATTTGTTAATTTGGAATTAGCGAACCCGAGCCCGGGATTATTTGCGAGCGCATTCACATTTCGAATTCGAGTGCGGCATGCAAGTCAAATCAAGCGTCAAATCGCTAGTCGCATCAAGCGTCAAATCGCTAGTCGCATCAAACGTCAAATCATTAGTCACTTTGAGTGATGTGACAACTTGTCACTTGATTGATTGAGTGATATGACTTGATGGAAGTGGTTGGCATTTATGGCTTTAATTGTTTGACTTTTGAAAGCCAAAATGGTGTATATGATTTTGGAAATCAATTACACAATTTTTACACAACACATTTCCTTTATCTCTCTCTTCCTTCTCACGATTTGGAGCCAACTTCTTATCCCTCTCTCTCACGCCCACAATGGGTTGTTCTTCACTTGTTTTCTGGGCAAAACTCGAGCATGAAGGGAAGCAAAATTCATGATTTTGTTGCAAAATCAAGAGTGCTAGCACACTACGAAGTGATGCGAATGTGATAGGGAAGTCCACCCATGAGCTTGGGATCATTTCGCAAAGCTTGGAGCTTGACGAAGGACCTCACATGGCCGATTCTTGGAGGAAACCAGCAGCTCACTACCGAGACATGTGGGAGGCATAAAATAATTTTTATTGTCCACCGCGTCGCTCAACCGATCGATGTGAGTATTTGCAACTACCTCGATTTGTATTCTCACTTATTTCTTGCTTGTTATTCGATCCTGGGGACTGTAGAACTCCAACAATGGTATCAGAGCGATTGAAAATCATGAAATTTAATTTAGGGCTTAAAATTAGGTAAATTGATTTTGATAATGAATTTATGAAATTGGATGAATAATATGCTTAAATGTGTTTTAATTAAGGATTGATTGGATCAATTTGATGAAATATTATTTGGAACAAATTTGCCCAAAATATTTGGCTTGGTCGAATTGAACACTAGCCCTAAATGTCTTGGATTTTGATTTTTTGATTCATTTGATGAGTTAAAATCATATGGGAAATGTTGATTGTGGATTTAATTTGATTGAAACCGAATCGATTTGAAAATCCCTTTTTGCCAAGACATTGGAAGCATGATTGGGTTTGATTTTTAGTTAAATTGTGTTGGACATGATTTAATGATGATAAGCATGATAATTAGGCTAATTTGGTGTTTTGGAAATATTGATTTGGGTAATTAATTATGCTATACACTTTATGTAATTAAATTGTGAAAATGGATTTTTGTGATTTAATTATGTTGGGCCTATTTTGTAAAATTGGGCTTGAATGTTGTTATGGGCTTAATGGGCTTGGTTGTACCAAGTTAGGTTTAGGCTAAATTGGTTGGATCCAATTGGGCCCAAAACCGCTTCCATAAAGCCTAAATACGACTAATGGACCTTTAAAGTTTAATTGGGCCTAAATTGATTTCTAGGCTTATGGGGTTACTCCTTGTGATTGGACTTGGTTATTGGGTTTGACCCGAGTTGACCAAAGTCCACGCCTTAAGAATTAATTAAAAGCCCATTGGACTTTAATTAAATTGACGTTGGACGTTAATCAGGCTTTGAGACCCGTAACGATTAAATTTGGAATTTAAATCGTAAAGGTTCGTTAATAAGTGTAATATTTAATGTGGAATTAAATAGAGAATTAGTATTAAATACAAATTGAATTGGGTTTAATTTTGTAGTTCAATTTAATTCGAGAATTCGTTCTTTGAGTACTTATTCGTAAACGAGTTTGACTCGAGCAAAATCAAATCGTTGTTGAACATTGGATGGTCACTAATTATCAGATTAATTAATTTGATTAGGTTGATTGATAACATGCTTGTGTGAAAACATGGTTGCGATGCATGAATAATGTATATCGGATGGATATTAGATGGGTGGGGCAATTTTAGAAATTGTTGTAATAAATTTAGAATTTATTAATTGGACCTGCGTGTCCAGCCTTATCTCTTATGACTCTTTGTATTCTCTTCTCACCTATTCCCCTCAATGTAAATGAGGTTTCTTTAGAAGTGTAGTGTAACGGGTAGAAGAAAATACTTGTGCTTGCGGGAGAGAGGAAAGGTAGAGATTTGATCTAGGATCAATGTGTTAAGTATCAACCGCATATCTTATTATTTATTTATACGCGCTTTATTATGTATTTAGAATGCATGTTTAAGGGTGTATGATGATGAGACCTTAACAAAGATAATAAAATTGGTTGCCAATTTGCACGCGAAAAACCCTCGCAAAATATTAAGCATTTTTCCTTCCATTGAGTGATTCTTACTCAAGATCCGAGACTGGCATTGGCTTGTTGGCCAAAATCAAGGCTTTGTCTATCGAGGATGTGTTTGAATCACGAGATCTTTTTTCCATATTGGTGTCTTATCCAAGATGTGGTTTGTTGGCCAAAGTCAATACCACTTCTTGTCCATCGACATTGATTATGAAGCTTTCCATGGTCAATGGGTTCCGCTTAACTGGGATCACTAAGTTTGTTGTGCCAAAGCCAAGGCTTAGATGATTCAGAGGAAAAAGGTTAGGTAATATATTGGATATATTGGCATATATAAGATATATGTTTCGGACTTGGATGTCCCCCTACTGGATCTAGGAATTGGATTGGATCCAATTGATCTTAGAGATCTACCTAGTTAATTATCATACAATTTGTTTACCAAAGTCAAGATTGTATGTATTTTAATGGGATCCTAGCCCGCTAGGAAACACGGTTTTCCGAGTACTCGACAGAGGGTTAGAGGCTCGCCGAAAAATAGTGGGAGGCAATAATTAAATTTGCAATATTCGTTTAATTACTTGCCATACGCGCTCATTCATAAATATCATTCGTCAATTAAATGTTAGTTGGACTAATATTTAAATCATTTTTTTATAAGCAGTTGGACTGTATTCAAACAATTAAATTATAGTTGATTAAATAGTTGGACTATTATAATCATTATAATAAATAGTACCCCAAATCATTGATTATTAGAATCAAGATAAAATTGAAAGATTGACATTTAAAACATAATCATAGGGAAAATGTATTTAAATGTTTTAATTTTCAAATTGGGAATAATTTCAGGATAGTCCTGAAAACTAATAAGTTACTTTATTTTATAAAATAACATATTAGGCCTAAGCTCGTAAATAAGCAAATAGTAGAGCATAATCTTTGGAAGATTTATGTGATGATAACTTTAGTGCTTAAATCCATTAGCTTGTCGCAGTAGACTCCTTAATTTCTGAATCAGAACTAAGGATTAGATCCTTAAAGTATGATGATGAAATTGAAGGATCTTCATAGATCTATTTTAGATCTTAGAAGTACCGAATTGCAATAAATAACTCTTGGAGAGTTAATGACTATTCTCAAGGAGACAAAGTCAAAGTTTGCAATAAGACAAGTAGCATAAGGCGCACCTTACTTCGATATTCTAGAAGGCCAAGGCTTGGCCAAAAAGCTTATGGAGTATTGATAAGGGCAAAGGCAAAAATCATTATAATCTTCTGGGAAGATAAATGACATATCCCAAAATGTCTGCCTAAATTATGGCAAACGGGATCGCGGAAGCGTGACTGCCGTTTGGACAAGGCAGACATGAAGGAATTGAAGACGAGCAAGGCTCCAACTTCAAATATGTTTGTCATAATTATGTTAACTACTAGTATTGAAATTGGATTTTAAATACTTAGTGTGATACATAAATATGTACTGATGTTCAGAATCTGCTATGAGCAGGATACTGACATCAATTGAGATTTAATATGCGAATCAGAAACGGGACGAAAGTCGTTGTTTTAAACGTAGATACCTAAGTTTAGGAACAACCCTTCGGGTGTGTACCTATGTTTGGAAACTGTTATAATGTAACTAGTTTGACTAGAAACATTATCTCTATATCAGTGTTAATCCGTTGCGGATTTACCTTTATATTCTAGAACACTAAAGTGTTTTATTATATAAAGATGATATTGAGATAAACACATTAGATGTGAATAATAGTATTTATATTTTGAATATAAATAATATCTCAAACATATAACATGACAAACAAATAGCTCAAACTGATTTGATCAGAAGATACTAATTGTGGCATTGTTGTCTGGGACACAATTAAACAAGACTCGTATATCCACACTTTTGAAGAGTGGGTACTAGGACAAATTTGATTCTATTCAAATAAAGTCTACGAATCTAGTTTATTAGGCAAAGTGCCTATAAAACACTATTTACTTGGTAAAAGTGCAAATGCCACCGATCTGTAAGCCCTAGTTCATAGTGAAGAAAGTGGGCACATGTCTAGCTAGGCTAGAGGTGGATATGAATATTTTGTGACCTTTACGGATGTGGCATCGCGTTATGGTTATGTGTTTCTTTTGAAACACAAATCGGAAACTTTTAAGTTTCGACACGAATTAGACAAACAGATCGGCTAAAGTATTAAATCGTCACGGTTAGACCATGATGAAAATACTTAAGCAATAAGTTTCTAATATACTTGAAAGATTATAGTATTCTTTCAATGAGGACTCCTCGCGGAACACGTCAATTTGACGGTGTGTCCGAACTGAGTAATCGAATTTTGTTGGACATGATAAGGTTAATCATGAGTCGCTCTGAGCTACCATTTCCTTCAACGGATATGCATAAACAGTGCAGAACTTATTTTGAATAAGGTTCATAATAATCTGTTTGACATAATTCATATTAGATATGAACAGGAAGGAAAACGGGTTTCTCATTCCTGATAGATTTGGGAATGCTGGGCATATCTTTGGATGATACCAAACTAAAACCCAAATCGGATAAGTGCCAATTGTAGGTTATCCTAGGGATACCAAAGTATAGTACTTATACAACTCACATGAGAACAATTTAATTGTTGCTCGCCATGCGATTTTCCTAAGAAGAATACCTATATGCAGTGGTAAGTGGGAGGATAGTAAAACTCGATGAAAATCGGAGTAATACTATTCAAGGCACTGAATCTTAATGGAACACAAATAGTTCATCAAAGATGTAACTACACCAGTAATCTTCGAATACACAAGAACCGCGTAGATCGGAGAGAGTCAGAAGACAACCTGGGGTATGGGTTTCCGATCTCACCTCATAAATAATTGAGGTATACCTACTGACTAAGTATAAGGAAGTGATACAAGGTATCGACTCCCTATTATGACAAAGTGTCATGTATCCGAAATGGATTCCATGTATACCAACTATGTTTGGATACTAGTTGATGTACCGCAAGGAATTGTGCCTATTGGTACTATATAAGTCTTCAAGGAAGATATACATGGATGGCAACATACCAACGTAAAAGCTAGGCTTTTAACGGAAAGGTATAATTATAAACATTTTGTTGACTACAACGAAATCTTTTACCTGTTGCCATGGTGAATCCATTTGGAGAATGCTGCTGATGCTGCATGTTTCATTTATGAAATATGTCAGCTTAACGGGAAAATCGCTTTCCTGAAAAGGAAACCTTTTGGAGGATGTTTACAACATCCTGTCGGTTTTGTCGTACTAAAACTAGCAAACAAGGTTTGTAGGTTAATCGATCCATGTTTGGATTGAAGCAAGAATTAGGTTCTTGGAATTATCGTTTTGATGTGATCATAATAGTTTATGATTTAATTCAAAACGAAAATGATTCTTGTGTATATAAGAGGTTAGTGGGAGCGCACTGACAATGGATGTCCTATAAATAATGATAATATGTCATTTCTTGGAAATGATATTCTCATAAAAACAATCGGCGAAAGCTTGGCTTTCAAGAAAACTCTCCGAGAAATGGTACATTGTAAAATGTACGAGACCTGGTGTCTCATATGCTTTGAGCATATGGATTCAAAAACAGGCAAATCCAAGTGATAGTCACTGGATTAATCTTAAGAACATCCTATAGTATCTTAGAGAACTAAGGATGCTGTCTTATACTATGGAGATGGATAACTTGAAGTGACTGGGATCACTGTAGCAAGTTTCCTAACCGATAAAATGACTAAAAGTCGCAAACGGTACTATACAGTTTGAATAACGGAACAGTGAGCTGGAAATCTTCCAAGCAAGATACTGTTACCGAATAAACAACAAATGCGGGTTATTGCTGCAGCTGAGGCAGCAATAGAAGCCATTTGGGTCGATAATAAATCTAATTAGATTAGATATAGTTCTATTAGCAGCTGAGCTAGGCTACAGCGCAAGCTAAAGAATTAATGGTCTCATCAACGATCCAGATATATACTTCGATATTCATGCAAATCATACATCGTGGTGATGTGATAGAATAAATCGTATCAGATAATAATCATGCAAATCCACTGACGAAAGTCTTTTCTCAGCAGTTTGAGCCAACCGTACATAGTTCGGGTGTCAGACACTCGAGTGACTAGCTATAGGCCAAGTGGAAGATTGTTGGACAATTATGACCCATAGCGTCACTATTTGTACAGATCATGTTGTTGTTGTAAAATTAACTATGTGACAAAGAAGATTGCTCTCTTATCATTTGTGATTAGATCACCATGAGAATAAATGATAGGAGGTCCATGTGATTTGTTCCTGGATTGAGAAGATATGAGACAGTATCAATCCACGAAGGATAAATCATTAAATATCCCTAGTAAGAGTATTATCGAGATTGGACATCGATAAATGCGTAGAAGACTAGTATTACACTTGTGCGCGTTGTGAGGGCACAAACAGCATAGGTCTCATATATTTGGGTGTAGGATACTCATGCAAGTGTAATAGGAGGTTTTGTTTTACCGATGGTACAGGAAACAGCTTCGCTCTGGATAAACCTCCTCGGAATTCCATTGGTAGTATGACTATGTGTCTATGGAAGTCCGAAATCAGGGTAGGTGTATTTGGTCTTAACCTGAGACTTGCACCGCTAATACTTGCGACAATCAATATACTTTGGTTTTGTCGTCCAGGGCTTTAACAGGTTCTGTGTACGCCTCTGCTTGGTATATTGAGAATCGTAGTGTGTTGGGTGTGATGTCAAGACGGAAGTGTCACTCCAGTCATATGGAGTAGATGATCGCGTAGGGATATAGAACTGGTTCTCTAAAGGGTTGCAACCATCGGGATAATATGACTTGGTCATGATTATCCAATAATAAAGAGACTAGTTGCTAGTAATCCGATATATGCTTCGTACGGGGCAGACACTGTACCAGCCCCAGGCCTCGCATGTGATCATCCGATACTGGATCGAAATACGCAATACTACGTATACTACGCCTGATATAGATCCTTATATTCCTGTAAGGATATTTCTGGAGAATTGGGTAGGCATGGCGCTTTGCTAGAAGCCAACCTTGTCTTGTAAATCGGTACAAACATAGTACTAGGTACTTACGTGTTCGGATAGTCCGACGACCGAATTTACTGCCAACATATCCGGGAATCTCATGGGTCGCTTCTTGAAGATTCACCGATGACGTATGACTCGCACTTTAATTAATCTGTGATTAATTAGAAGAGAGAGAAAATCAATCTGGTATTACTTGCGGAGATATTTTATCTGGGATAAAATATCATTTAAAGAGAGATAACGATTAATTTGGAATTAATCGATAAATAATATATTTGATATATTATTCGAAATTAGATTTCGACGTGGAATTAAAATTAGATTTTAATTCGGGCGAACGAGTTAATTTAGAATTAATTCATTAGCGACGTGAATAGTGATTTCACTAGGCATAATCATTTAATTACGTCGCAACAGAAAATTCGTTAATTTGGAATTAGCGAACCCGAGCCCGGGATTGTTTGCGAGCGCATTCACATTTCGAATTCGAGTGCGGCACGCAAGTCAAATCAAGCGTCAAATCATTAGTCGCATCAAGCATCAAATCATTAGTCACTTTTAGTGATGTGACAACTTGTCACTTGATTGATTGAGTGATGTGACTTGATGGAAGTGGTTGCTTTTATGGCTTTAATTATTTGACTTTTGAAAGCCAAGTGGTGTATATGATTTTGGAAAATCAATTACATAATTTTTACACAACACATTTCCTTTATCTCTCTCTTCCTTCTCATGGTTTGGAGCCAACTTCTTCTCCCTCTCTCTCACATCCATAGTGGGCTGTTCTTCACTGGTTTTTCTGGGAAAAAACCGAGCATGAAGGGAAGAAAAAGTCATGATTTTGTTGCAAAATCAAGAGTGCTAGCACACTAGGAAGTCATGCGAAGGTGATAGGGAAGTCCACCCATGAGCTTGGGATCATTTCGCAAAGCTTGGAGCTTGACGGAGGACCTCACATGGCCGATTCTTAGAGGAAACCAGCAGCTCACTGCCGTGACATGTGAGAGGCAGAAAATAATTTTTGTTGTCCACCGCGTCGCTCAACCGATCAATGTGAATATTCCGCAACTCCCTTGATTTGTATTCGCATTTATTTCTTGCTTGTTATTCGATCATGGGGACCGTAGAACTCCAACACTTGGCTTGTTAAAGCCTACATCCTGTCGATCATTAGGAACCTATTTCCCCTTTCATGCAGAAGTAGTATGAGTACCAAATCTGGATGTAGTCTTCTTCCTGAGTTGCCTCTCTACTTTGATATCCATGTGAAACATATCCTCCAAATTAACATAATGATGCAACTCCACCATGTTGGTAATCTCTCTATTCAAGCCCCCTAGAAACCGTGCCATAGTAGCCTCTGCATCCTCCACTACATTTGCCCTGATTAAGGCAACCTCTATCTTAGTATAATAATCCTCTACACTCTTGGCCCCTTGATACAGATGCTGTAGTTTTTGATATAATTCTCGGTAGTAATGGTTGGGTATGAATCGTTCCTCATGAGACCTCGAAGTTCTTCCCATGTCTGAACTGGCCTCTCATAATTCCTCCTTATGTTAGTGAAAATCTGATCCCACCAAATCATTGCATAATCAATGAATTCCATTGCTGCCAGATTGATCTTCTTCTTATCAGAGTAATGATGACAGTTGAAAATCAACTGGATTTTCTTCCCACTCTAAATACGCTTCAGGATCATTCTTGCCCCGAAATTTTGGTATCCTGATCTTGATGCTACTCAAATCACCATCAATATCACCATGTCTACCATAACCTCTCCTTTCATAATCCTCACGTCTATCATCAAATCCTCTCTGTCTATCAAACCTCATATCTCTTCTATCATGCCTCCGCTATTGCCTATGATTATCGGGCCTATACCTCTCTTCCTCCTCAACTGAGTCTTCTAAATCATCAAACCCATCAGGATCATTCTCGGCCTCCTCTTCCACTACTGGTACTCGAGGTGGTGGAACTTTCCGCGGGGGCACAACTTGTGGTGGTACTCATGGAATACTGTCTGTCAGTATACTATCAACACTTTTTGACAACCTCTCCAAAGTAGTATTTATGTTCTCCATCATATCTGTAAACTTTCTATCTAAAGCCTCAAGCTTCTCATCCACCGTCAAACTAGTATATACCATCTCAAAGCTTCAACAAACAGATTAGAAGTAACAAATATGTGAAAACAATTATATAACCTCACAATCTCACATGCTCACGTGTTTGCACTCAATTACGTATCATTCCATTCCACTCGTGTTTGCACTCAATATAATGTGAATATGACTTACCATAGAAGTTCACAACAATGTGTAATCTTCAAGCTAGCATAAACAACAAGAAACCAATATAGGGCAAACAGAGTAATGCGAGTAAGAATTAGAAAATACGTAGACTCAATTTAAAGAAAACCTAAAGCTAGAATGCATGGAGTAAGGAAATCACAAACTAGAACAATAGGCAAACAAGCATGCAAACAAACCCGAACGTATGCAAATTGGGATGAAAAATTGGTGCCTCAATAGAAATTTTGTTGAATTACCCTTCACGGACACCCAATTGATGATATGGAACCAACCAATTTCAACCAAATTTTAGAACTTTTTTCCTTTTTTTTTCTTTTCAGGTTACTTGAACTCTTAAAAAAATTCTAAGTGTTGACCGGTTTGAGGTCCGGTATGGGACCAGTATGGTTGCTTCCCGGTTCTTGTAGCTATGTTTTACGCACATGTTCGCCGGTATGTAGACCGGTATGTAAGCCGGTTTGAAGTAGCCCAGTTCCAGTAGCAATGTTTTCGGAACAAGTTGGCCGGTATTTAGTCCGGTATGGGACCGGTATGAAAACTACCTCGGTTCGAGTATCTATGTAATACCCAATTAGACCGGTATGAATTCTGATATGAATGCCGGTATGAACCTTACCCAGTTCCAGAAGCTATGTAATTCCCAGAAAGACCGATATGAAGGCCGGTATAAATGCCGGTATAAAACTTTCCGGTTCCAGAGAATGTGTTTAGTGTTTTTTTTTTCCAGTATGCCGGTATAAGGCCTGTATGTCGGTCACAGGCGATTCAAAATAGGCAAAAACACTTAAAAATAAAAAACCAAGAATCAAGATGAACAAATATCTTGATGACCAACAAACACAATAAAGACTAAATGAAAAACACAAAGTAAAGATAGAAAAACCAGACCTTGGAACCCTAAGCTCTGATACCAAATGACGCGGAACTCACTGAGATGTTTAGGCCAAGCAAACCCCTCCCAACGGATAGAACCCCAAGCACCGCGAATTTGATTTATAGGAACAAAACCCTCCCAAGGCCACAAAGAACTTGTCTTTGAGAACCCTTAAGATTCCTCTCAGTTCTGCTAGCACGGAGACGCCACCAAGGTTGCCACGCCTTAGATAAGTCAAAGTTGAAACAAAGGGGAATCCCTCCTTTAAGCTTGAAATTCAGCCATAGCCATTTTTCTTTGAAGAAATTCGAAATTTGCAAGTTATTATTGAAGAAGACAAAGTTTACAATATATAGGATAAGGCAAATTTACTAAAATGCCCTTCAAAAGGTAAAATGACCAAAAGGTCCTAAAACTACCCAATGGCTACATAAAGCTAAAGCCCTAAGTAGTCATTTACTAATTATTACAAATATCCCCTCCAAGATCTTTACGCGAGTGGCAAAAAGATCAAAAAGAAAAAGTCAACAAAAGTGGCATCATTTCTAAAGAATGCCTAATAGGTCCTTTAACTAACTAACTTAGTTCTAATCCAATTTGACCCAAATGATCTAGTTAACTAAGTTAAAAATAGCCTAACTAGAGTCAACATGTCAAGCAAAAGGTCAAAATACAAGCCCATTTGTCTGAATTACATATAAGGCATAAAATGGCCAAATTCTTCAAAATGCTCTTATCTTCAAAATCGGCTATTGCGCGTCTTCTAGAATGACTTGGGCAACATGAAATAGATTTGGACCCACTCCATTGAAGCCCTCAGGTGACGCCAATATGCCTTGGGGTTGTCTATCACACTCAGCCATTGCACTATGTGCTAGTCCCGCCATTACGTCTCTGATCTTCTTACCTTCTGGCGTGTGATTGGCCATGTTGGAACTTGCAAAGGCTCTACCATATTACTGGCCGTGACATCTAATGTTCCTTGAGTGGCTGGATTCGTGTCAATATCCGTTAAACAAAGAAAGTCATTTCGATCTACTAGATGGTTATATATAGATTGATCTTAATCATGAGTGTACTATAAACTGCCGCATGGTAGGCTATGTCCTTTGATTTACAAATGTGAGGTTGGTGTAGCAGTCCCGACCAATAGCTATGTACTTTGGGGGCATGGTCTGTTGTGTATCTGGGAACATTTTACATAGATATAGAGTTCACTCCTTCTTGTGAGAAGTAGAGGAGTATCTTTCTTAAGGGTTGATTCGGTACTTGAACAGTTTGAGCACTCAAGTCTTTATATTACAAATAGAAAGATTACAACTCATAATGCTTATGAATAAATCGTTCATTAGAGAATCAATGGCACTTAAGGTATAAATAATTATAGTGGTATAACAGATATTATGACCTGGTTCTAATTACGAGATACTCGTGAAGGGTCAATTCGTATGTAGTGACTATATCGATGGACACCGACTTGGTTCGGCTTAATATATCATATGCGGCAATGAGAGTGCAACTTCGGGTTTAAGAGCTTAATTAATATTTCGAGATTATTGGAGCTCGGAACCGTAGGTTCATTTGGTCCCCGTACTAGCTCGATTTACTATAGTGGATTTAGTATAATTGGATAGTCCAATCATATACTCACAATGGTATAAATATTATTAATGATTAATAATATTATTTTGTCAAACTTGGAACTATATATTAAAAGTTAATATATGGTTTTAATAATTATATGATAATTATTAAATGCATAAAATTAAATATATTTGATATAACTTAAATAAGGTCATTATTGGAATTTCAACTTTTGGGTTTTGGAAACCCTTGGCATTATTTTGGAAGTTACACCTTTTAATAAGGTGTTAACTCTTTATTTTTGTAACATATATTATATTTATGGAAAGTAAAGATGTTGCTACAAAATTTTTGAAATCAACACATGCATGGACGATTTTTACAAGGGTAAAAGGGGGAAGGGTTTGTTTTATTTTGTAAAATTAAATCCTAAGTATAAAAAGGAAAATGTTTTTTTTTTCTTTTTGATAGAGATTTCATTCTTGAACCCTAGCCACCTTTCATCTTATTCTTCATTCTCTCAAAAGTTGAGAAAAACAAAAACAATATAAAAGAAGAAAAAAAAACTAGTGTGACTTTATCTCTAAATTATTTAGGGATTGTTTAGTGAATCGTGCCCACACAAGTTTCTGTTGGTAATGAGATATAGTTCGGACGACTTGTGGTGTCGAACATATTCATCTTCATCTCTTTCTTCTTTGTACACGGCAGTGAGGCATTGTTTTGCTCACTGCCGCCCTTTTACTTGGTGAAACGGAACTCGGCTTGGTTTCGTTTTAATCTAGTTTTTTTGGGAATTTTTTGTGATGTTTTGGGGATGTGTTGGGTCTATTTTCAAGTGAAAAATCAGAAACAAAACACAGCCGCTGTTCACGCATTTCAGGGACTATTTCTGCAGTGCGTTGGGCGCGAATCGAGTCCAAAATAGTCCAGTTTTTTTCCGGCTGTTCGGCACTGTTCGAAGAAAGTTTTGGGCCTGCTTCGGGGGCTGGAATATTGTCTAAAACTGAAGCAAAATTTCAGTGGTGGTAGCAGTAGCATTCGACATTCAAAAGAGAAGGGCATAAAAAATTTTCAAGTCCGATCCGTGTACCTAAACTGTTTCCGTTGTGCGAGGAATGTTGGACAATTATGACCCATAGCGTCACTATTTGTAAAATACATTATGGTTTTTGTACAAATTAACTATGTGACAATGGAAATTGCATTTTACAATTTTATAATTTGATTACTTTAATATATAAATGATAAAAGTCTTTATGATTAGTTCCAGATTATTAGATATGAGACAATATCAATCCATAAAGGTTTAATCATTAAATATCCCTAGTCGTAGTATTATCGAGACTGGACATCGTTAATGCGGAATACACTAGTATTGCACTTGTGCGTGTTATGGAAGCGTAACAACATAGTTCTCATATATTTAAGTATTGGATACTTATGCAAGTGTGATAGGAGGTTGTGTTTACCGATGGTACGGAAACAGCTTCGCTCTGGATAGACCCCGCGTAATCCAATTGGTAGTATGACTATGTGTCTATGGGAATCCGCATCACGGTAGGTGTATTTGGTCTTAACCTGAGACTTGCATCGCTAGTACTTGCGACAATCAATACGCTTTGGTTTTGGTCATCCAGGACTTTAACAGGTTCTGTGTACGCCTTTTCTAGGTTTATTGAGAATCGTAGTGTATTGGGTGTGATGTCAAGATGGAAGTATCACTTCATTCATATGGAGATGATGATCAGGCATGGATAAAGAACTGATACTCTAATGGGTTGCAACCATCGGGATAATATGACATGGTCATGATTATTCGATTAAAGAGACTAGTTGCTTGTGATCCGATATATGCTTCGTACGGGGCATACACTATTCTAGTCCTAGGCCTTGCATGTGACATCCGATACTAGATTGAAATACGCAATACTACAAATACTACGCCTGACATAGATTATATATTCCTTTAAGAATATTTCTAGAGAATTGGGTAGGCACGGTGCTTTGCTAGAAGCCAACCATGTCTCGTAAATCGATAAAAATGTAGTACTAGGTATGTACGTGTTCGGATAGTTCGACGACCGGATTTACTGCCAACATATCCAGGGATCCCATGGGTCGCTTCCCGAAGATTCACCGATGACGTATGATTCGAACATAATTAATCTAGGATTAATTACGGAGAGATTTTATCTACGATAAAATACTATTTGAAGAGAGAGAACGATTAATTTGGAATTAATCGATAAAATAATATATTCGATATATTAAAAGAAATTAGATTTCGACGTGGAATTAAAATAGGATTTCAATTTGGGCAAACGAATTAATTTAGAATTAATTCGCGAGTGACATGAATAGTAATTTTGTTAGGCATAATTATTTAATTAAATTTGATTTAATTCCGTTGCAACGGAAAAATCTTTAATTTGGAATTAGCGAACCCGAGCCCGGGATGTGTTGCGGGCCCACTCAGATTTTGAATCAAATGGGGCCCATATGTCACATCACTTGTCACTTTAGTTAACTTTATGGTGATGGGTTTTGGTGGGTTAGTGAAGACTTGTTCAACATACAAAGTCATAAGATGATTGACTATATACCAACTTTGGTATATCATTATTTTAATTTTTGAAATTGAAATACAAGTCAACAAAATCACTTTACTTCATCTCTCTCATTATTAACGGTTTTAGCAAACAAAATACTCTCCATCTCTTGCATTTTTGGCTTGGCCGAAACTAGCAAGAACAAAGAAGAAAATTGTTTCAATTTATCTAAGTGCTAGCACACACAATGGATCATTCAAGATGATAAGGAAACCAACCTTTGAGCTTGGAATCTCACAACTCAAAGCTTGGAGCTTGGATTTTAAATTCAAAGAGGAAGCTTAGAGACTTCTCAAAGACAAAAAGTTTTGTGATCAACACCTCCAAAATCCTATCAAAGTGAGTATTATTCCGTAAATTCCTCTTTGTGTATTCACATGTTTCATTGCTTAAATGATCTTGGGACATCTTAGAAACCCAACAATGGTATCAGAGCCAATTTGAGCATGAAATTTGATTAGGGTTCTTAACATAAAATTTTGGTATTTTTGATTTGAGCATGTTTTAATCAAATTTTTTGTTTGAGTATGCTTGTATGTTGATAACTTAGAGTTATGCATGATCAATTTTAGAAAAAAATAATTGGATTAATTTTGCTCAAAATCTTAGGCTTGGCCGAATGTGATGTTAAACCCTAGGTCATGGTATTTTTTGTTTTTTTTTTTTTATCATGGATGAGTTTAAAGACATGGATGTATTGATTCGTGATTCAATCGGATTGAAATCGGAATCGGATATTAAATCCCTACAAATGCCGTGAGCTTCAAGTATGGAATGAGATGATTTTTTTGTTTCAATAATGTTGTTCATGTATTGATGATGAATATGCATGATTAATTAATTAAATTGATATTTTGGAAATGTTAATTTAGATAATTAATTAGTGCAATACAGTTAATTAATTAAATTATGAAATTTAGAATTTTAGAATTTGATTAATTGGGCTTAATTTAGAATTGGGCTTATATAATGTTGTATTTGGGCCTAATGGGATTGGTTGGGCCAAGTTGGTTTAGGTTAATTGGATTGGATCCAAATTGGGCCTAAACCATTCCATTAAGTCCAAATATAACAAATGGGCCTTTTATGTTTAATTGGGCCAATGGGCCGAAATTGATTTCTTGGCAAATATGGTGATTCCTTAATTGGGCTTTGGTATTTGGGTTTGACCCATATTGACCAAAGTCCATGCCTTAAGAAATAATTGAAAGCCCATGGACTTTAATTAAATGACATTGGATGTTAATTGGGCTTTGAGACCCATTAGATTAGATTTGGAATCTAAGTCGTAAAGGCGCATTAAAAAGTGTAGTTATTTAAATATAGAATTTTTATTGAATACAAATTAAATTAGATTTAAATTGTTGTTCGATATAATTCGAGAGTTCATACTTGAGTACTTATTCTTAAACGAGTTGGACTCGCGCAAATCAAATCAAATCGTTGTTTGAATATTGGATGATCACTTTATTCAAAAATTAATTGATTGAATTAGATTGATTGAATAACATGATTTGTGTGAATACATGGATGTGTTGAATGAATAATGTATATCAGATGGATATTAGAAGGGAAAAGGTAATTTTGGAAATTGTTGTAAATTTAGAATTTATTAAATTAGACCTACGTGTCCAGCCTTATCTCTCGATTCTTTGTAATACTTTTCTCACCTAATTCCCCTCAATGTTAATGAGGTTTGTTTAATTGTATTATGTAATTGGGTAGAAGTTAGAATAGTGCTATCCGGGGAGAGGAAATGGAGTGATTTGTTCTAGGAACAATCTATGAGATATCCATCCGCATATCATTATTAATTTATTTACCGCGCCTTATTATGATTTTAGAATGCATGCTTAAGGGTGTATGATGAGACCTAATCAAAGATAATAAATTGGTTTCCAATTTACGTGAAAAACTGTCAACAAATATTAAGCATTTTTCTTCCATTGAGTGATTCTTACTCAAAATCCAAGATTGGCACTGGTTTGTTGGCCAAAGTCAAGACCTTTGTCCATCGCGGATGTGTTTGAATCATGAAGGCTTTGTTCCATATCGTATGTCTTGTCCAATTTGTGATTTGTTGGCCACAGTCAAGATCATTTCTTGTCAATCGACATCGATTACGGTGTCTTCCAAATTCGATGGGTTCCACTTAACTGGAATCATTAAGCTTGTTGTGCCAAAGCCAAGACTTAGTTGATTCAGAGGAAAAAAGGTTAGGAAAATATATTGGATATATTGGCATATATATTATATATGTTTCACACTTGGAGGTCCACCTACCGGATCTAGGAATTGGATGAGATCCAATTGATCTTAGAGATCTACCTAGTTAAATATCATACAGCTTGTTGGCCAAAGTCAAGGTTGTGTGTTATTTAACGGGATCCTAGCCCACTAAGAAACTAGGTTTCCCGAGTACTCAACAGAGGGTTAGAGGCTCGCCGAAAAATAGTGGGAGGCTAGTATTGAATTTGCAATTTCGTTCAAATACTTAGCTTTATGCGCTTTCAAATTATTTCGTCAATTATATTTATTAGTTGGACTAATATTTTATTTGTTTGTTTCTTGTAAAAGTTAAACTGTACGCTACATCGTAAATTGAATAGTTGGACTGTTGCGATTAAGATGACAGGAACGTTAAGCATTAGGGATATTGTCATGAACGATAATGTTTTTAATGGCATAAACTTTCAAGACTGGGATATGAATCTCAGGATTGTCCTGGGATCCGAGAAGTTGCTCTACACTATAGAGAGACCTCTTGGGCCAAAGCTCCGACCTGATCAGTTGCTTGAGCTGTTGAGTTCTAATATATGTCCCAAGATCAACAAATCAAGCAAGAAAACGTATAAATACACAACATAGGAGGTGCGGAATATACTCACAATGGTCGGTTTTGATGCGAAGAAGAACACAAGCCATTTTCTTCCTCCATTGAGTTCGGCAGTAGCTCTCCTTGACAGTGGGCTGCTCGGTTTTGGGCGTTTTGAACTCCACCATTTTCGGCCATGGATGACCTCCATGGAAGCTCCAAGCTTCAAGCTTTCCAAAGATGATCCCAAGCTCATAAATTCGTTTCCTATCACCATAATATAACCCAAGGTGTGCTAGCACTTCTCATTCTTCTTCAAATTCGGTCTACCAGAATTTTGGGAGAGATTTGGCTCAAAGCCGAGAGAAGGGAAGAGAGAAAATGGCTCCAAGCCAAGAGAGGAAGAAGAAAAACGTTTTGGCTCCCAAATGCCAAAACCGTATACTGTAATTATTGAGAGAGAGAGAAAGTGTAAAAGCTTTTTATATTTTCCAAAAATTAATTAAAGCCATTTACCACTTTTTATTTCTATTAAACAATTCATTTTACTTTTCAAAAAAAGCAAAAGTCAAAAAGGCAAAAGTGCTTTTTCAATCAACTATCACTATTCACATCAAGTCACTTTATTAAAGTGACAACATGTCATGTCACATCACTCAAAGTGACAAATGATTTGACAATTGATGTGACTAGCGATTTGAGGCTTGACGTGACTTGCGTGCCGCACTCGAATTCGAAATACGAATGCGCTCGCAAACACGCTCGGCTCGGGTTCGCTAATTCCAAATTAACGAATTTTCCGTTGCGACGTAATTAAACGATTACGCCTAGCAAAATCACTATTCACGTCGCTAACGAATTAATTCTAAATTAATTCGTTCGCCCGAATTAAAATCTAATTTTAATTCCGCGTCGAAATCTAATTTCGCATAATATATCGAATATATTATTTTATCGATTAATTCCAAATTAATCGTTCTCTCTCTTTAATTAATATTTTATCCCAGATAAAATATCTCCGCAATTAATCCCAGATTAATTTTCTCTCTCTTCTAATTAATCTTCTCTCTTTACTAATTAATCCCAGATTAATCATAGTGCGAGTCATACGTCATCGGTGAATCTTCAGGAAGCGACCCATGAGATCTCCGGATATGTTGGCAGTAAATACGGTCGTCGGACTATCCGAACACGTAAGTACCTCGTACTACGTTTATACCGATTTACATGACAAGGTTGGCTTCTAGCAAAGCGCCATGCCTACCCAATTCTCCAGAAATATTCTTACAGGAATATATAGATCTGTATTAAGCGTAGTATACCATAGTATTGCGTATATCAGCCCAGTATCGGATAGTCAAGTGCTAGGGCTGGGGCTGGATAAGTGTCTGCCCCGTCCGAAGCACATGTCGGATGTCTGGTAACTAGTCTCTATAATCGGATATACATGACCTTGTCATAATATCCCGATGGCCGGCCAGCACTTAAGAGCACTAATACCGTATCCTGCGTGACATCATCTCCACTATGACTGGAGTGATACTTCCGTCTTGACATCACACCCAATACACTACGACTCTCTGATAAACCCAGAAGTGGTGTACGCAGAACCGGTTAAAGCCCTGTACCACCAAGACCAAAGTCTACCGATTATCGCAAGTATTAGCGATGTAAGTCTCAGGTTAAGACTATACACACCTACCTTGATTTCGGCCTCCCATAGACACATAGTCATAATACCAATGGGATTCCGAGGGGTCTATCCAGAGCGAAGCTATTTCCCGTACCATTGGTGAAACACGACCTCCTATCGCACTTGCATAAGTATCCAATACTTATATATATGAGAACTATGCCGTTGTGTCCTCACAACGCGCACAAGTGCAATACTAGCCTATTCTGCATTATCGATGTCCAGTCTCGATAATACTCCGGCTAGGGATATTTAATGATTAAACCTTTGGGGACTGATACTGTCTCATATCATTCTCAGTCCAGGAACTAATCATAGGGACCTCTCTTCATTTATATATCTAAGGTGATCTAATCACAAATGATGAGAGTGCAATTTCCTTCCTGTCGCATAGTTAATTTGCAACAACAACACAATGATCTGTGCAAATAGTGACGCTATGGGTCATATTATCCAACAATCTCCCACTTGGCACATAGCCAGTCACTCGAGTGTCTAACACCCGAACTATGTACGGTTTGGCTCAAACTGCTGAGAAATGCATTCGTCAGCGGATTTGCATGATTATCATCTTCATGCGATTTATTCGATCATCACATCGCCACGATATATGATCCGAATGAATCAGATGAGTATCTAAGTATGTCTCTGTTGGTTTCTATAATATGTCCCAAGGAAAGATTAAGCATATAAGAAATACAACAAAGAATATATATATAAACATGAAGTATGGCGGAATCATACTTACAATGCTATGTTGATGAAGAAAAAATCAAACCAAATGGAAGCTCCAAGGTTGGGATGATTCGGCCAAGGAAGACAAGAAGTAGGAAGCTCCAAGCTTTGTGTATTCCTTGCTCTATGATGGTTTCCCTATCACCTCTTTTGATCCCTTGATGGTGCTAGCCTTGCATGTGAGAAGATGTTCCAAACAACAAGCCTTTCTTCAAGCTTTTGGCAACCAAAATTGAAGAAGATGAAGACCAAAACTGCATGCAGTTTTCGGTCATCAAAGAGAGAGAAGAGAGAATTTTTTCTTTTGTTCTAATTGATTTTTGATACCAAAAATCAATTTATATTTATGCCATAATATTTATTAAATAATAATAAATCTATGACACAAGCCATGCAAAGGCTTAGAGTGTCAAACACTCAAATTCCATGCATAACATTAGAGTGTATTATACACTATCACCATGCAATGCATTATCAAAATAAATAATACATATAATGACATGTGTCAAGTGGGCCCCCCACACGTTCCAAATGAAAGTGGGCCCACGTCCACTCACGCGTTCGGATTCGATTTTCCGAAATACCGAACTTGCGTCGCGACGTTAATTAAATCGAATTTAAATAAATAATCGCTCCTAGCGAAATTATTATTTACGTCGCTAACGAATTAATTCTAAATTAACTCGTATGCCCGAATTAAAATCTAATTTTAATTTCGCGTCGAAATCGAATTTCAATTATTATATCGAATATAATAATTTTATCGATTAATTCCAAATTAATCGTTCTCTCTCTAAATAAGGCACTTTATCCGAGATAAAGTTTCTCCGCATTAATCCAAGATTAATTAAGTTCGAATCAATATCATAGGTGAATCTTCTTCAGGAAGCGACCCAAGAGATCTCCGGATATGTTGGCAGTAAATACGGTCGTCGGATAATCCGAACACGCACGTACCTCGTACTACGTTCTTACCGATTCACAAGACAAGGTTGGCTTCTAGCAAAGCGCCATGCCTACCTAATTCTCCAGAAATATTCTTATAGGAATATAAGATCTATATCAAGCGTAGTATACCGTAGTATTGCGTACATCGATCCAGTATCGGATGATCACATGCTAGGCCTGGGCTGGAGATGTGTCTGCCCCGTACGAAACATATATCGGACATCAAGCAACTAGTCTCTTTAAATCGGACAATCCTGACCTGGTCATATTGTCCCGACGGTTGCAACCTTTTATAGAGTACTAGTTCTGTGTCCTGCGTGATCATCGCCTCCATATGTCTGAAGCGATACTTCCATCTTGACATCACATCCAGTACACTACGATTCTCGATAAACCCAGAAGAGGTGTACGCAGAACCGGTTAAGGTTCCCAACCACCAAAACCAAAGTTTACCGATTGTCGCAAGTACTAGCGAGGTAAGTCTCAGGTTAAGACCATATACACCTACCCTGATGCGGCCTCCCATAGACACGCAGACATACTACCAATGGGATTCCGCGGGGTCTATCCAGAGCGAAGCTGTTTTCCGTACCATCGGTAAAACACAACCTCATATCGCACTTGCATAAGTATCCAATACTTAAATATATGAGAACTATGCCGTTGTGCCCTCACAACGTGCACAAGCGCAATACTAGGTCTATTCCGCATTATCGATGTCCAGTCTCGATATACTACGGCTAGGGATATTTAATGATTAAACCTTTGGGGACTGATACTGTCTCATATCATTCTCAGTCCAGGTACTAATCATATGGACTTTCGCCATTTATAAATCAAAGTAAATAATATCACAAAACGGCAAAAGGCAATTTCATTATCACATAGTTAATTTTGTACAATAATACAATATCATTTACAAACAGTGACGCTATGGGACATAATGTCTAACAATCTCCCACTTGGCCTATAGCCAGTCACTCAGGCATCTAATACCCGAACTATGTATGTGTCGTTCAAAAACTTTGGTGAAAAACAAGCTTTCGTCAGCGGATCTGCAATGTTGTCATCTGATGTGACCTTCTCGACTTTTACATCGCCACGATGTATAATCTCCTGAATCAGATGGTAACGTCGAAGAACATGCTTGGACCGTTGATGAGACCTTGGTTCCTTAGCCTGTGCTATAGCCCCGTTATTGTCACAAT
>SKCR01009894.1:0-23046 GCA_019454045.1 Zanthoxylum bungeanum
AAACATAAATTCAACATCCCTCAATGATTTGCAAGTCATCCAATGAACAAAAAAATAAAAAATCCAAGACATTTAGGGTTCAGATTTCGGCCATCAAACCAAATTGGGGAAAATTAGTCCAAACACTTTTTTCATCAAATTGATCTAATCATCATCAATTAAATACATTCAAGCATACTTTATCATCCAATTTCATAATTGCATGCTTAAATCAATTTTACCCAATTTCAAGATTCATGACATACTTGGCAATTTGGGGATTTTTCGTCCGATTCGAATTCAATCCATTGATTCCGTATCGACATCAAAATCAGCATCCCGAATGATTTCCAACACATCCAATGTCAAAAAATCAAAAAATCCCAGATATTAAAGCATCATTCATATTCGGCCAAGGAGGAAATTTGGGAAAAAATATTCCAAACATATTTCAACAAATTGATCCAATCAATCCTCAATAATAACACATTTAAGCATACTAATCAATCAATTTCATTAATCATGCTCAAAATCAAATTTTGCCCAATTAAAGTTTTGGCCAACATTAAGCAAATTGGGGAAAATCAATCCAATTAATTTTTTTATCAAATTGATTACATATACTCCAAATTAAATCATATACAAGCATTCTTAAACAAACAATTTGTTAAAATCATGCTTAAATCAAAAAGCCCCAAATTTGCTCAAGAACCCTAATTCGTTTTATGCAACAATAGCTCAAGATACCATTGTAGAAGTTTCAAACAAGTCCCAAGGATCACAAATCATGCATAAAAACGAGTATGAACACATCAAAGGAGTAAGGCGGAAACATACTCCATTGATCGGTTTTATTGGCGAAGTACAAGATGCGTTTTTTTTCTTCATTTGTGCAGCTCGGCAGTGGCTTCGGTGACAGTAGACTGCACGGTTTTGGGGTGTTTCCTCCTTGTTCATTCGGCCATGGATGTCACCATTGAAGCTCCAAGCTCAAGCTTTCCAGCTCACAAATTCGTTTCCCTATCACCATAATATAACCCAAGGTGTGTGAGCATCATTTCATCTTCCTTGCTTCTCCATTGGTTCGGTCAAACCAGAAGAAAAAGAGAAGAATCGGTCTTGGAGAGACCGTGAGAGAGAGATGAGAGAAAGATGAAGGGTTTTTTTTTGGCTCCAAAAAGCCTAAAACCGTAATGATAAAAATGAAGAAGAGAAAGTGTAAAAGCTTTTATATTTTCCAAGAAAATTAATTAAAGCATTTACAACTTTTTATTTCTTTATTCAAATTCATTTTACTTTCAAAAAGGCAAAAGGTGCTTTTCAATCATCTTCACTTTCACATCAAGTCACTTTAATAAAGTGACACATTTCATGTCACATCACATCACTCAAAGTGACAAGTGATTTGACAATTGATGCGACTAGCGATTTGACGCTTGATGTGACTTGCGTGCCCGCGCTCGAATTCGAAATGCGAATGCGCTCGCAATCACTCTCGGGCTCGGGTTCGCTAATTCCAAATTAACGAATTTTCCGTCGCGTCGTAATTAAATGATTACGCCTAGCGAAATCACTATTCACGTCGCTAACGAATTAATTCTAAATTAATTCGTTCTGCCCGAATTAAAATCTAATTTTAATTCCGCGTCGAAATCCAATTTCTAATAATATATCAAATATATTATTTATCGATAATTCCAAATTAATCGTTCTCTCTCTTTAATTAATATTTTATCCCAGATAAAATATCTCCGCAATTAATCCCAGATTAATTTCTCTCTCTCTAATTAATCCTAGATTAATTAAAGTGCGAGTTATACATCATCGGTGAATCTTCAGGAAGCGACCCATGAGATCTCCGGATATGTTGGCAGTAAATACGGTCGTCGGACGTCCGAACACGTAAGTACCTCGTACTACGTTTATACCGATTTACAAGACAAGGTTGCTTCTAGCAAAGCGCCCATGCCTACCCAATTCTCCAGAAATATTTTACAGGAATATATAGATCTGTATCAAGCGTAGTATACCGTAGTATTGTGTATATCGGCCCAGTATCGGATAGTCACGTGCTAGGGCTGGGGCTGGATAAGTGTCTGCCCCGTCCGAAGCACATGTCGGATGTCTGGTAACTAGTCTCTATAATCGGATATTCATGACCGGTCACAATATCCCGATGGTTGCGCAACACTTAAGAGCACTAATACCGTATCCTGCGTGACATCATCTCCACTATGACTGAAGTGATACTTCCGTCTTGACATCACACCCAATACACTACGACTCTCTGATAAACCCAGAAGTGGTGTACGCAGAACCGGTTAAAGCCCTGTACCACCAAGACCAAAGTCTATCGATTATCGTAAGTATTAGCGATTAAGTCTCAGGTTAAGACTATACACACCTACCTGATTTCGGCCTCCCATAGACACATAGTCATAATACCAATGGGATTCCGAGGGGTCTATCCAGAGCGAAGCTGTTTCCCGTACCATCGGTGAAACACGACCTCCTATCGCACTTGCATAAGTATCCAATACTTATATATATGAGAACTATGCGTTGTGCCCTCACAACGCGCACAAGTGCAATACTAGCCTATTCCGCATTATCGATGTCATGTCTCGATAATACTCCGGCTAGGGATATTTAATGATTAATCCTTCGGGGATTGATACTGTCTCATATCATTCTCAATCCAGGAACTAATCATATGGACCTCTCTTCATTTATACATTTATGGTGATCTAATCACAAATGATGAGAGTGCAATTTCCTTGTCACATAGTTAATTTGTACAACAACACCGTGATCTGTACAAACAGTGACGCTATGGGTCATTTTGTCCAACACTTACCATGTCCAAGAAAGTTTAGTCTCTCCGTTCGGACACACCGTTCAATTTAGGTGTTCCGGGAGGAGTCCACTGTGAAATAATACCATATTCTTTTATGTAATTTTGAAAATCATTGCTCAAGTATTCTCCATCACGGTCTGACTATAATATTTTAATACTTTTGTGGGTCTGTTTTTCTACTTCGTGTCGAAACTCTTTGAATTTCTCAAAAGTTTACGACTTGTGTCTCATAAGATACACATAACCATAATGTGATGCATCATCCATAAAGGTTACGAAGTATTCATATCCACCTCTAGCCATGCTAGACATGGGCTCGCATACGTCACTATGATTGAGGGCTAACAGCTCGGTGGCACGTACAACCTTACCACTAAAAGGTGTTTTAGGCATTTTGCCTAACAAACAAAATTCGCAGAGATCATATGAATCAGGATCAAATCCATTCAAGTATCCATTCTTCGAAAGAGTATATATACTAGTCTTGTTAATGTATCCCAGACGATAATGCCACATATGAATTTCATATGTTTTACTCAATTTGAGTCTTTTATTTGTCATGTTATATGTTTGAGATTCGTTTATATTCAAAATATAAAGACCATTATTAACATCTGTTGTAACATATCAAAATATCATCTTTATATACAAAACACCCAGTGTTCCGGAATACAAAGGTATACCCGCATCGGGTTAAACTAGATACAGAGATGATGTTTCTAGTTAAACTAGGTAAAAAATAACAGTCACCTAATGTAATTACATGCTCCGAGGCAGGTTTCAAACATAGTCCATACGGCCAAAACACGGACTCTCGTCCCGTTTCTGACTCGCAGGTCAATCTCTCCTGAAGCCAGTCTCCTGCTAATCTGCAGATCATGCACATCAGTACATATATGAGTACCTCATCCAGAATTAAAGAGTCAAATTTTTAAATGAGTATTGGACATGTTTATTTCAATAACAAACATACCTGAAGCCAGAGCATTGCCTGCATTCGTTTCCTTAAAGTCCGCCCTTGTACTCATGGCAGTCATGCTTCCATGTGACCCTATTTGCCACAATGTAGGCAGACGTCTTGAGATTTGTCCTTTGTCTTCCCAGAAGACTGTGATGATTGGCCTTGCATTTTTTCTTCTTTTTCTTCACACCCCCAGAAGGCTTCAGCCAAGCCTTGACTTTCTGGGATGTCGAAGTAAGATGTGCCTCGCGCTTCTTGCCCTTTAAAAGCTCTGGCTTTGGCTCTTTCAGCATTGCCATTAACTCTCCAAGAGTTTTTCTCTTGGTTCATCATGTTATAATTCATGACGAACCCGCCCCCAGCAATCAGGTAGAGACTGTAAGATCAAATCTATAGAAGTATCGGCCTCGAAGGTAATGCCCAATGACCAAGCTGTTCGATGTCAGCAATCATCTACGACACGTAGTGTTCGACAGATGTACCCTCTGGCATAAGTGAGCGAAAGAGCTTCTTTTACAATTCATACTTTTGATATCTAAGGTTAGATATATGAAGATCCTTCAATTTCAAAATCATATTCTAAGGATCCAATCCAATGTTCTGACGACGAAACTGAGGAGACATTGCGGCAAGCATGACAGATTGAGCAGTAAAGTTATCATCACGATGAGTCTTCCAAAGCTCATTCTCTGCTATTTGTTCAAGTCCGGGCTCAGGCCCGAGAGGTCTCTCTATGACATAGAGTAACTTCTCGGCTTCTAGGACTATCCTAAGATTCATTTCCCAATCTGGAAAATTGGAGCAGTTAAAGACATTCTCGCCAATGATTATGTCTCTAACGTTGATCTTTCCAGCCATCTTGATTGCTATAGTCCAACTATCCAATCAATGATTTCGGGTACACTCAAAATGCAATGGTTACTATAGTCCAACTATATAACCAAATACAAATGGAGTAGTGTCTTGTACAGTCTAACTATTCAATGAAAGCAATAAAATATATTAGTCCAACTAATATATATATATATATATATAACGTGATATATTAAAAAAGAGTGTGTATTAGCAAGTATTAAACGAAATTGCAAATTTAATATTGGCCTCCCACTAATTTTTGGCGAGCCTCTAACCCTCTGTGAGCACTCGGGAAACCCAATTTCCTAGTGGGCTAGGATACCGTTAAATAACGGACAACCTTGACTTTGGCCAACAAGTTGTATGAAACTTAACTAGGTAGATCTCTAAGATCAATTGGATCCCATCCAATTCCTAGATCTGGTAGGTGGACCTCCATGTCCAAAACATATATCCAATATATTTCCTAACCTTTTCCTCTGAATCAACTAAGCCTTGGCCTTGGCTCAGCAAACTTAATGAATCCAATGAAGCGCGAACCATTCACGGTGGGAAAGCTTCGTAATCCACGTCGATGTACAGAAGTGACCTTGACTTTGGCCACAAGTCACAAATGCCCAAGACATGCGATATATAACAAAGCTTTCATGGTTCAAACACATCCACGATGGACAATGATCTTGACTTTGGCCAACAAATCAAAGTCAATCTTGGATCTTGAGAGAGAACCACTCAATGGAAGGAAAATACTTAATATAAAGTGATGGTGTTTTTCATAAATTGGCAACCAATTTATTATCTTTGATTAGGTCTCTCATCATTCACCTTTAAATATGCACTCTAAAAGCATTATAAGGCGCGATAAATTATTAATGATATGCTGATGGATATATAATACAACTTGTTCCTAAAACAAAACTCTCTCTCTCTTTCTTCTCTCCTGCTAGCACTTTGCATTCTTCTACCCAACTACATAATACATAAAGAAACCTCATTTACATTGAGGGGAATTGGTGAGAAGAGAAATACAAAGAGAATGGGAGGTGAAAGGATGGACACGCATGTCCAATTTAATAAATACCATATTTACAACAATTTCCAAAATTGCCTCCACCCAACTAATATCCATATGATATACATCATTCATAACAAATACATCCAAGTATTCACACAAAGCATGTTGTTCAATCAATCTAATCCATTAATTAATCTTTAATTAATGACCATCCAATGTTCATACAACGATTTGATTTGCGCGAGTCCAACTCGTTTATGAATAAATACTCAAAGTAAATATTCTTGAATTATATCGAACTACAATTTTAAATCCAATTTTGGCCCATTAGGCCCAATTAAATAATTAAAGGCCCAATGTCATATTTTGGACTTTATGGAAATGGTTTTAGGCCCAATTGGATCCAACCCAGTTGTCCAAAACCATTACTTAGCCCAACCAAGCCCATTAGCCAAATACAAGCAAATTAAATTAACATAACATTCCAAATATCACATTAATCCAATAAAGTATAATTAACACAATTAATTAATTAATCTAATATTTCTAAAATATTAATTAATCTAATTAATCATGCTTGATATTCCAATTCATGTCCAAGAGAAATTGAAGCAAAATCAATTCATCCAACATGCTTCAACTCACGGCAATTGCAAGAAATAACACCCAATTTTGATTTCAATCCAATTAAATCAACAATCAATATTCATTTCATGCTTTAAACACATCCAATTGTCTAATTTTCAAAACTCACCAAGAGCTTTCTAGGGTCAAGATTCGGCCATGCTTAAGGAATGGGGAAATTTTGATCCAATCAATTTTCACAAATCAATGATGCACAAATCTTATTTATCATCATCTAATCACAACCAACCAAAATTTCGAATTTAGACATGCTCCAAGAAAAATCCCCAAATTCAAGTGTATAAACCCTAGAATTCAAATCAAGTTTAGATCGGCTCTGATACCATTGTTAGTGTCTCTAAGACATGCCAATGATCCCTAAACAAGATTAAAGTCTGAATTTAATAAGTAAGTTGCGGAATAATTACATTGATCGGTTGGTGAAATTTTAAATTTCCACAAATAGATGATGAAGCTCCAAGCTTTGTTGAGTTCTAAACTCTTAGGTGAGGTTCCCTATCACCTTAAATTGACTCCCAAAGTGCTAGCTTAGGTGAAAAAATTGAAAACAAATTTTCCCTTGAAGAGAGGAAGCAATCGGCAATGGGAGAAGCAAAAGAGAGAATGAATAGTACTTTCAAAAAGTGGGTGGGTGTGTGTGATAAAGACTCCAATTTATTGTAGTCAACTACTCACATCAATGTTGTGACATGTGATGTAAGTTAATGGGTCCCAGCCAATTTAAATTCCAATTTTAAGTTGGCTAACACAACACGACTTTGGGCCCGGATTCGTTTAATCTGATTAAATGAATTTTCGGTCGCTAAATAATTAAATTCAATTTAATTAAATAATTATGCCTGGCAAAATTATTACGATAGTCGCTTACAAATTAATTCCAAATTAATTCGTTCGATTGAATTAAAATCCAATTTTAATTCCGTACTGAAATCCAATTTCAATTAATATATCCAATATATTATTTTGGCCCAAATAAATAAATTAAATAGAAAATTCCAATTTAACTATTAAATTTATTTTATCGATCAATTCCAAATTAATCGCGTTCTCTTTTCTAGACGAATTTAATCCTAGATTATTTCTTGCCATAATTAATCCTAGATTAATTTTCTCTCTAATAATTAATCCCAGACTAATTCTGTTCGAGCCAAATATCATTGGTGAATCTTTGGGAAGCGACCCAAGAGATCCCTGGATATGTTAGCAGTAAATACGGTCATCGAACTATCCGAACAAGTGCGTACCCTGTACCACGTTCTTTTACAAGACATAGTTGGCTTCTAGCAAAGCACCGTGCCTACCTAATTCTCCAGAAATATGGAGCAAGGAATATATATCTGTATCAGGCATAGTATACAAAGTATTTCGTAATACGATCCAATATTAGATGTCACATGTTAGGCCTAGGGCTGGCACTGTGTCTGCCTCGTACGAAGCATATATCAGATCCCCCGTAACTAGTCTCTGTAATAGGATAATCATGACCTAGTCATATTATCACGATAGCTGCAGCATTTAAGAGTACCAGTACCGTATCCTACGTGATCATCATCTCCATATGACTGAAGTGATACTCCCATCTTGACATCACACCCAATACACTACGATTCTCAGTAAACCCAGCAGAGGCGTACACAGAACCTGTTAAAGCTCCGGACGACCAAAACAAAAGCAAACTAATTGTCGCAAATATTAGCGATGAAAGTCTCAGGTTAAAGATCACATACACCTTCCCTGATTCGGATTCCCATAGACACATAGTCATAATTCATTAAGATTATGTTCCAATTATGGCTACCCCCGCCCGACAGGTATATTCCTATCCAGTAATGAAATCTATTAAGGGTTTATATCCTTAAGTGAGATCGTGAGCTATCGAGTCTAAGGCTGAAACCTAAAATACCTTTTCCAAGTTCATTTTAAGTTTGCCAAATCAATCTTATTAATGGCCAGTTAACAAGAAGCATTAAGCTTAAGGCTCAATAAATAAACCTTTATATTATCCAAAACATAAAATTACCACTTATAAACTAGTGATATTGGAATTCATCACAAATCTAGATACGCGGTTTAGTTACCACAAATATCTAAGAATAATAAAGACATAAATAATTAAATTCTGGGTTAGAGGATCCACTTTTATAACTTGTATTTTAGATATCTCCCTTATTATAATATAAACTTTGCATGACATTACCAACCGACCATAAAGGCGATATCCCATTAAGTCAGGTTTTAAAATAGTTTATATATTATATTTAATGGAGATTAATCTAAATATTAGTACTAAAAGCTTAGCCTTTCACCCCAGCAGAGGGGAGTTACCTCCTCATACTGAAAAGTAAAATAAAGACTAAAAAGTAAAATAAAGAAAGAACTATAAACAAACAAGATACAATATTCTTAGTATTCTTAAGGAAATCCCCAGAAGAAGATATGAATTGGAATTTTGATTTCGGCCTTAATTTATAGGAAAATTTTGGTCTCACGCATCGCGACGCGTGGAACAATACGCGTCGCGACACATCATTGATTTGTGATGCGTGGCAGACGCTTCCTAGGATGATGACATGTGGATCTCGGTAGAATTATTGGCTGAATTATTGGCTCGGCGTCGCGACACATGAGGTTGTACGCATCGCGGTGTTGATGTCATGCTGACGTAAGTAATGACGCGTGTCGATGATGATTGTTGGCAGCATGTGATGATGAGACGTTTCCGGCACATGGTAGCAAATTTGCTGGGAAGAAGAGTTTAGATGATCGTACCTGGTTAGCTGGTATTCTATAACTAAAAAGAACATTAAAGGTTAAGATCCAGATTTATCTGACGCTTCTTAACACGATCACTATCAGACCAGTTTTTCTTGGAATGGATAGGGTCAATTTGTGTTTCAAAGGCTAAAAATTGGTCAATTAATTATGGGCAGTTCTAACAGTGAAAATGATATTTTTTACAGGTTTTGACACCAACTTATTTTGCCGGGCATCATCAAGAAACACACACAAAGAAATCATAAAATCCATTAACGTTAAACAGTCTAATTGGTTTCTGGTGATGTTCAAGTTCGCCCAATAGCGCACTGTAAAAATTTCCTCCATCGTGCCCAAGCCACCTGACAAAGTAATAAAAGCATCAGCATGATTAATCATTTCAACCAGTCGTTTAGACATACCTGGCATGATAAGTTCCTCTCCATTTGATGGTCCTATAAGATCGCCTCTGTCAAAGGTTTTGGGATGATTCCCAGAACTTGACTACCTACTTCTTGTACGGCCTTGAAACGTAACCCCATTAGTCCAAGATTGCCACCGCCATATACTAAGTGCATATCCTTTAAGCTATGACTCTACCCAAATACTTTGCTGCCTCAACGTACTCTGGTTAGAACCAACACTAGTACCGTAAAACCCACAGATGTTTACAACTCGTCTTCTTGAAGTTGCTTCCATTTTTTTTAATATTTCTTTCGCAAATCCGATGTCTTCAAAAGTGCAATAACGAGCTGAATTTATAGAATCTGAAAAAGGGTGAGTAAAAATAGCACTAGTACATATCGATGAACAAATATTAGCTAAACAATAAATCTTGAAAGTAAAAAAGTCTAGATCCTTTCGGAGAAAATAAAAGAAAATAAAAAATCAATCAAAATTATTAGTTAAAGACAAAGAGATAATAATATTTACAAAGTTCCGCTTGAATGACGTCTATGCTCAGGGATGTTAGACAAAATGACCCATAGCGTCACTATTTGCACAGATCATTGTGTTGTTGTAGCAAATTAACTATGTGACAAGAAATTGCACTCTCATCATTTGTGATTAGATCACCATAGATATATAAATGAAGAGAGGTCCCTATGATTAGTTCCTGGATTGAGATGATATGAGACAGTATCAGTCCACGAAGGATTAATCATTAAATATCCCTAGCCGTAGTATTATCGAGACTGGACATCGATAATGCGGAATAGGCTAGTATTGCACTTGTGCGCGTTGTGAGGGCACAACGGCATAGTTCTCATATATATAAGTATTGGATACTTATGCAAGTGCGATAGGAGGTCGTGTTTCACCGATGGTACGGGAAACAGCTTCGCTCTGGATAGACCCTTCGGAATCCCATTGGTATTATGACTAGGTGTCTATGGGAGGCCGAAATCAAGGTAGGTGTGTATAGTCTTAACCTGAGACTTACATCGCTAATACTTACGACAATCGGTAAACTTTGGTTTTGGTGGTTGGGGGATCTTAACTGGTTCTGTGTTCACCACTTCTGGGTTTATCAGAGAGTCGTAGTGTATTGGATGTGATGTCGAGACGGAAGTATCACTCCAGTCATAATGGAGATGATGTCACGCAGGATACGGTATTAGTGCTCTTTTAGTGATGCGCATCCAATCGGGATATTATGACCAGGTCATGAATATCCGATTATAGAGACTAGTTACCAGACATCCGATATGTGTTTCGGACGGGGCAGACACTTATCCAGCCCCAGCCCTAGCACGTGACCATCCGATACTGGGCCGATATGCACAATACATTTGTATACTACGCTTGATACAGATCTTAATATCCTTAGAGGATATGTCCGGAGAATTGGGCAGACTTGGTGCTTTGCTAGGAGTCGACCTTGTCTCGTAAATCGGTAGAACGTAGTACTTGGTACGTACGTGATTCGGATACTCCGACGACCGTATTTACTGCCAACTTATCCGGGGGATCTCATGGGTCGCTTCCCGATAATCCACCGATGACGCACAACTTGCACTCTTGAATAATCTGGGATTATAACAGAAGAGAGAGAAAATTAATCTAGGATTAATTACGGAGATATTTTATCTGGGATAAAATATCGTCTAAGAGAGATAACGATTAATTTGGAATTAATCGGTAAATTAATATATTCGATATATTATACGAAATTAGATTTCGACGCGTAATTAAAATTAGATTTTAATTCGGGCAAACGAGTTAGTTTGGAATTAATTCGTTAGCGACGTCAAATTATTCGATTGAATTAACGTCGCGACGTAAGCTCGGTATTTCGGAAATATCGAACCCGAACGCGTGAGTGCACGTGGGGCCCCATGACAATGTCAAGTCAAGATATGCATTAACTTTGACACATGTCATATTATGCTTATTTGACACTCTAATGCTTTGCATGGAGATTGTGTACAATGCACTCAATGGTATTGCATGGAAATGAAGTGTTTGACACTCTAAGCCTTTGCATGAATTTGTGTCATAAGTTTATTATTAATTTAATAAATTATGGCATAAATATAAATTGATTTTTGGTAAATCATTTTAATAACAAACCATTACACAATTTTCTCTCATTTCTCTCTTCTCTTCACGCCACAAAGGGAGGTTCACTGGTTTGGAACCAGTTTGGGCGTGAGTTAAAGGGAAGCAAGAGTGGTTTTCATGGTGAGAAATCAAGTGCTAGCACACTACAAGTCTTGCGAAGGTGGTAGGGAGGTTCGACCATGAGACGGGATCCATCCGACGAAGCTTGGAGCTCCGTTTCCCATCACTCAAATTTCTGTTTTTGTAGGCAGTGGACTGCATGCAGTGAGCTTACAAGGCAGTGCGTTTTTGGGCTTGAATCGTCTCCAAATCGACTCTACCGATCAATGTGAGTATTCCGCTACCTCCGTTGATGTATTCATGCATGTTTCATGTCTTGTTATTGATCTTGGGACCTTAGATTAAACCAACAATGGCATCATGAGCTAAAGTTGCAAGCATGAAATTTGTAGGGCTTAAAAATTTGGGTAAATGTTTGTTGAGCATGATTTGAATGAATTGTTTGTTTGAGTATGCTTATAACATGTTTAAATTCATTTTGGTTGGACTAATTTGATGAAAAATGATTTGGAATTATTTTCCCCAAACTTGTCACCTTGGCCGAATGTATATGATTTTGAATCATTGGAATTTGTTGATTTTGATTCATTGGATGAGTTAAAATCATGTAGGATGATGTTAATTTAATGTCAATTGGATTGTACTTTGAATTGAACATAAACCCTAAATTCCATACCTTGGCCGAATGTGAATGCCCTAAATGTCTTGGTATATTTTGATTTTATGAACATTGGATGTGTATGAAATCATTCGGGAAGTTAATACGTTGTCGATTGTGTAATTAATCGGATTGAATTCAAATCGGACAAAATAACCTTCCTTGGCCGAGAGACTTAGCAAGCATGTTTATGGGTTTGATTTTTCATTATGTGTGTTTGACATGTGATAATGATAATTAAGCATGATTAATTGGACTAATTTGGTGCTTCGGAAATATCGATTTAGGTCATTAATCATCGTAATGCACTTTTGGTAATTAAATTGTGTGAAAATTGGATTTTGGATTTAATTAATTGGGCCTAATTTTGGAAATTAGAATTTAAGTTGTAATTGGGCCTATTGGGCTTGATTTATCAAGTTTGGTTTAGGCCAAGTGGATTGGATCCAATTGGGCCCAAAACCTTAACCATAAAGCCCAATTGCGACTAATGAACCTTTAATGTTTAATTGGGCCTAATGGGCCGAAATTGATTTCTAAGGCATTTTGGGTGATTCCACTATTGGGCTTTGGTTGCCGAAGCCCATGCCTAAAGAAATTAATTGAAGCCCATTAGACTTAAATTAAATTGACGTTGGACGTTAATCGGACTTTGAGTCCCGACGCGATTGAATTTGGAATTTAAATCGTAAAAGGTTTATTAATAAAGTGCAATATTTAATTTGGAATTGAATAGTGAATTAGTATTAAATACATGTTAAATTGGATTTAATGATGTAGTTTAATTTAATTCATGAATTCGTACTTTGAGTACTTATTCGCAAAAACGAGTTTGACTCGAACAAAATCAAATCGTTGTTTGAACATTGGATGATCACTTAATTATCAGATTAATTAATTTGATTAGATTGATTGATAGCATGCTTGTGTGTGTGAATACGTGGTTGTGTTGAATGAATAATGTATATCGGATGGATATTAGTCGGGTGGGCAATTTTGGAAATTGTAATAAATTCGATTTATTAAATTGGACCTGCGTGTCCAGCCTTATCACCTTCTTTCTCTTTGTATTCTCTTCTCACCTATTCCCCTCTATGTATATGAGGTTTCTTTAGAAGTGTAGTGTAACGGGTAGAAGTAGTACAAGTGCTAGCTTGAGTGAGAAAGGAGAGATTTGATCTAGGATCAATGTGTAAAGTATCCATCCGCATATCATTATTATTTATTTCATACTCGCTTTATTATGTATTTAGAATGCATGTTTAAGGGTGTATGATGATGAGACCTTAACAAAGATAATTAAATTGGTAGCCAATTTGCACGCGAAAAACCCTCGTTAAATTAAGCGTTTATTTTCCTTCCATTGAGTGATTCTTACTCAAGATCCGAGATTGGCAGGGTTTGTTGCCAAAGTCAAGCCCTTGTCCGTCAAAGATGTGTTTTAATCACGAGGCTTTGTTCCATATCGGTGTCTTGTCCAAGTTGTGGTTTGTTGGCCAAAGTCAAGACCACTTCTTGTCCAATGACATTGATTACGAAGCTTCCATGTCAATGGGTCCGCGCTTGACTGGGATCATTAGGTTTGTTGTGCCAAAGCCAAGGCCTAGTTGATTCAGAGGAAAATAGGTTAGGGATATATATTGGATATATAGGCATATATAAGATATATGTTTGGGACTTGGATGTCCACCTACTGGATCTAGGAGTTGGATGAGATCCAATTGATCTTCGAGATCTACCTAGTTAACTATCATACAATTGTTGGCCAAAGTCAAGATTGTGTGATATTTAACGGGATCCTAGCCCACTAGGAAACACGGTTTCCCGAGTACTCGACAGAGGGTTAGAGGCTCGACGAAAAATAGTGGGAGGCAAGTATTGAATTTGCAACATTCGTTCGAATACTCGCTAAACACGCTCATTTTATTTTACTCGTCATATTAATCAAAAGTATTAGTGGACTAATATTTTATGTTGTTTTTAAATATATAGTTGGACTATATACAAACTTATTCAATATATAGTTGATTTATAATTGGATTATAGTAATCAATATAATTGAATTAAAATGATAGTTGATTTTATAAATGGATTATAGTAATCAATTAAAATTATAGTTGATTAAATAATTGGATTATTGTAATCATTATAATAAATAGTACCTTATTAAAATTGATTAAATAGTTGGACTATTGAAATCAAGATAGAATTGAAAGGTTGAATATTTAAAATATATAATCCTTGGATTAAATGTTTTAAATGATTTAATTTTCAATTGGGAATTAATAATAGGTTAATTTATTTGATAAAATAACTTATTATGACTAAGCCCATTATTAAGCAAATAGTAGAGCATAAAGTCTTTGGAAGATTTATGTGATGATGACTTTAGTGCTTAATTAATATACTTATAATAAATCTATCTTTAGATTTAAAAGTATTTAAATTGCAATTCTTGAAGAATGATTGACTATTCTAGTGGAGAAAAGTCAAAGTTTGCAATTGGGCATGTAGCACAAGGTGCACATCGTTTCGATATTCCGAACCCAAGGCTTGGCCAAAGGTTTGTGAAATATTGAAAAGGATAATTGACATATCCCAAAGTGACTACCATTTGGATATGGAAGACACGAAGGAATTAAAGAAAGGGCGAGGCTCTAACTTTAAAAAATATTTGTCAAAGTTATGTTCACTACTAGTATTGAAATTGAATTTAAATACTTAGTGTGGTACATAATACATATATGTATTGACGTTCAGAATCCGCTGTGAGCTGGATACTGGCTTCAAGCCGAGATTTCTTTGCGGATTGGAAACGGGACGAAAGTCGCTGTTTCGACCGTAATACCTAAGTTTAGGAACTACCCTTTGGGTATGTACTAAATTAGGAAATGTTATATGTAACTAGTTTTACTAGAGACATTATCTCTATATCAGTGTTTAATCCAATGCGGATAAAACCTTTATATTCTAGAACACTAAAGTGTTTCAATATATAAAGATGATACTGAGATAAATACATTGGATGTAAATAACATAATTTATATTTTGAATATAAATAAAATCTCAAACATATAAATGACAAATAAATAGCTCAAATTGATTTGATCAATGGAGACTTATTTGTGGCATTGTTGTCTAGGACACAATTAAACAAGACTCGTATATCCACACTTTTGAAGAGTGGGTACTAGGACTGATTTGACTATTCAAATAAGGTCTACGAATCTAGTTTATTAGGTTAAATACCTAAAATACTATTTACTTGGTAATAGTAAAAGGGCCACCGATCTGTTAGCCCTATTCATGGTGAAGTAAGTGGGCCCATATCTAGCTAGGCTAGATGTGAACATGAATATTTCGTGACCTTAACGGATGTAACATCACGTTGTGGTTATGTGTTTCTTTTGAAGAACACAGATCGGAAACTTTTGAAGTTTCGACACGAAGTAAATTAACAGATCGGCTATAGTATTATTCCGCCACGGTAAAACCGTAATGGAAAATACTTAAGCAGTAAGTTTCTAATGTACATGAAAGAGTACGGTATTCTTTCATATGAGGACTCCTCCCGAGACACGTCAGTTAGACGGTGTGTTCAACCAAAAACCGAATTTTGTTGGACATGATAAGGTTTATCACGAGTCGCTCTGAGCTACTATTTCCTTCAACAGGATATGTATTAACAGTGCAAAACTTATTTAGAATAAGGTTCCATATAAATCTGTTTGACAGATATCATATAGGATATGAACAGGAAAGAAACGTGGTTTCTCATTCCTGATAATTTGGGTATGCCAGGCATAACGTTTGGATGATACCAAACTAAAGACCCAAATTGGATAAGTGCCAATATAAGTTATCCTAAGGGAAACCTTAAGTATAGTACTTATAAATCCACATGAGAACAATGTAATTGTTGCTCACCATGCGGTTTTCCTGAGAGGAATACCGATATGCAGTGGTCAGTGGGAGGATAGTGATACTCGATGAAAATCGGAGTAATAGTTCACTGTCAGGCACGAAGTCCTTAATGGAACACAAATAGTTCATCTATGATGAATCTATACCATTAATCTTCAAATACACAAGAAACTAGTAGATCGGATAGAGTCAGAAAACAACCTAGGGTATGGGTTTCTGATCTAACCTCATAAAGATGTCAATCTTATGGGGTGTACCATCCGACTACGTTTAGAGGAAGTGATACGAGGTATCGACTCCCTGTTATGGCAAAGTGCCATGAGTCCGAAATGGATTCCATGTATAACAACTATGTTTGGATACTAGTTGTTGTACCACAAGGCATTGTGCCTATGGTACATTAAACGTCTTCAAGGAAGACATACATGGAAGGCAACATACCAACGTGCAAAGCTAAGCTTTTGACGGAAAGGTATCGTTATCAACATTATGTTAATAACGGTTCAACCTTTTACCTGTTGCCATGGTAAATCCATTTTGAAGATGCTTATTGATAACTATATTTCATTTATGAAATATGTAGTTACAAATCAAAATCGCTTTCCTGAAAAGGAAACCTTTTGGAGGATGTTTACAACATCCTGACGATTTTGTATAACCGACAAACAAGGTTTGCGGGTTATTCGATCCATGTTTGGATTGATGCAAGCATAAGGTTCTTGGAACTGTCGTTTTGAAATAATCATAATGGTTTATGATTTGACTCAAAACGAAATAATTCTTGTGTATATAAGGAGGTTAGTGGGAGAGCGCACTGACAGTGAAATTCCCATAAAGCTATTGTTGAAAGCTTGGCTTTCAATAGAAATTCTCCGTAGAATTCTGGGGAGTAACAACCTTTATTCAAGGAATAAAGATCTACTGGGATAGATTTGGAGTTGTTAACACTCTCTGGGAAATTGTACATTTAAAATGTACTTGTATTGGTGTCTCATACGCTTCAAGCATATGGAGTCACAATCAGGTCAATCCAAGTGACAGTCACTGGATTGAAGTTAAGAACATCTGTTAGTATCTCAGAGAACTAAAGATGCTATCTTAAACTATGGAGAAGGAGAACTTGAAGTGACTGGGATCACTGCTGCAAGTTTCCAAACAGTTAAATACTGCGGTACTATAAAGTTTGAATAACGGGACAGTGAGCTGGAAATCTTCCAAGCAAGATAACTGTTGCCGAATAAACAACAAATGCGGATTATTGCTGCAGCTGAGGCAGCAATAGAAGTCTTTTGGGTCGAAAGTAAATCTAATTAGATTAGATATAGTTCTGTTAGCAGCTGAGCTAGGCGTCAGCACAGGCTAAGGAATTAAAGGTCTCATCGACGATCCAGATATATACTTCTATATCATCTGATTCGTTCGGATCATACATCGTGGCGATGTGATGATCGTATAAATCGCGTCAAACGATAATCAAACAAATCCGCTGACGAAAACCTTCCTCAGCAATTTGAGCGAACCGTACATAGTTCAGGTGTAGGACACTTGAGTGACTCGCAATGTGCCAAGTGGGAGATTGTTGGACAAAATGACCCATAGCGTCACTATTTGCACAGATCATTGTGTTGTTGTAGCAAATTAACTATGTAACAAGGAAATTGCACTCTCATCATTTGTGATTAGATCACCTTAGATATATAAATGAAGAGAGGTCCCTATGATTAGTTCCTGGATTGAGATGATATGAGACAGTATCAGTCCACGAAGGATTAATCATTAAATATCCCTAGCCGTAGTATTATCGAGACTGGACATCGATAATGCGGAATAGGCTAGTATTGCACTTGTGCGCGTTGTGAGGGCACAACGGCATAGTTCTCATATATATAAGTATTGGATACTTATGCAAGTGCGATAGGAGGTCGTGTTTCACCGATGGTACGGGAAACAGCTTCGCTCTGGATAGACCCTTCGGAATCCCATTGGTATTATGACTAGGTGTCTATGGGAGGCCGAAATCAAGGTAGGTGTGTATAGTCTTAACCTGAGACTTACATCGCTAATACTTACGACAATCGGTAAACTTTGGTTTTGGTGGTGGGGGATCTTAACTGGTTCTGTGTTCACCACTTCTGGGTTTATCAGAGAGTCGTAGTGTATTGGATGTGATGTCGAGACGGAAGTATCACTCCAGTCATAATGGAGATGATGTCACGCAGGATACGGTATTAGTGCTCTTTTAGTGATGCGCATCCAATCGGGATATTATGACCAGGTCATGAATATCCGATTATAGAGACTAGTTACCAGACATCCGATATGTGTTTCGGACGGGGCAGACACTTATCCAGCCCCAGCCCTAGCACGTGACCATCCGATACTGGGCCGATATGCACAATACATTGTATACTACGCTTGATACAGATCTTAATATCTTAGAGGATATGTCCGGAGAATGGGCAGACTTGGTGCTTTGCTAGGAGTCGACTTGTCTCGTAAATCGGTAGAACGTAGTACTTGGTACGTACGTGATTCGGATACTCCGACGACCGTATTTGCTGCCAATTATCCGGAGATCTCATGGGTCGCTTCCCGATAATCCACCGATGACGCACAACTTGCACTCTTGAATAATCTGGGATTATAACAGAAGAGAGAGAAAATTAATCTAGGATTAATTACGGAGATATTTTATCTGGGATAAAATATCGTCTAGAGAGAGATAACGATTAATTTGGAATTAATCGGTAAATTAATATATTCGATATATTATACGAAATTAGATTTCGACGCGTAATTAAAATTAGATTTTAATTCGGGCAAACGAGTTAGTTTGGAATTAATTCGTTAGCGACGTCAAATTATTCGATTGATTAACGTCGCGACGTAAGCTCGGTATTTCGGAAATATCGAACCCGAACGCGTGAGTGCACGTGGGGCCCCATGGACACATGTCAAGATATGCATTAACTTTGACACATGTCATATTATGCTATTTGACACTCTAATGCTTTGCATGGAGATTGTGTACAATGCACTCAATGGTATTGCATGGAAATGAAGTGTTTGACACTCTAAGCCTTTGCATGAATTGTGTCATAAGTTTATTATTAATTTAATAAATTATGGCATAAATATAAATTGATTTTTGGTAAATCATTTTATAAATAAACCATTACACAATTTTCTCTCATTTCTCTCTTCTCTCTCACGGCAACACAAGGGAGTGTTCACTGGTTTGGAACCAGTTTGGGCGTGAGTTAAAAGGGAAGCAAGAGTGGTTCTCATGGTGAGAAATCAAGTGCTAGCACACTACAAGTCTTGCGAAGGTGGTAGGGAGGTTCGACCATGAGACGGGATCCATCCGACGAAGCTTGAGCTCCGTTTCCGTTTCCCATCTCAAATTTCTGTTTTTTGAGGCAGTGGACTGCTGCAGTGAGCTTACAAGGCAGTGCGTTTTTGGGCTTGAATCGTCTCCAAATCGACTCAACCGATCAATGTGAGTATTCCGCTACCTCCGTTGATGTATTCATGCATTTCATGTCTTGTATTGATCTTGGGAATAGATTAAACCAACAAGGGACAAGCTTCCCATCCAATTTTCTATTAAATTGGAAACAAGGTTTTTAAAATCAGATTCACGGAAATAATTCTTGCCTTTCTTTACGAAAAAACTGTGTATATAACATGTGAAGTGTGTGATGCAAATATTCCACTGGATGCGTCTCAAGAGTCAATAGATATGTCATCCAAAGACTCCTTACTCAAGCCATACCTAATGAATTTAATTTATCTTCACATTTATCAGACACCATTCCTAAAAAATGACAACGGGTATTACATTGTCATGCTTGCACATTTATAGCAAAACACCCATTTCTTTTAGGTCTTCTTTTTAGCATAGGTGTTTTTTCTAAACCAGACAGAAATAAATAAAATAGTCAGAGGACTCACATGCCAATCAGACTCGTGTTTAATAATCCAACGAATATCTAGAATACCTTTGATCATCAGTAGTCTCATTCATTCCATTCGAGCTTTTTAAACATTCATCAGAGAGTTTTGAGGAGAGAAGGAAATTACTTGCGAATATTATGCGAGACATCTTTCCTCCCGTCTGTGACCTTACCTACAAAATTAAACACACAAAAAAATAAACACACCAAATCTGAATAATACACAAAATTACATGGGTTGCCTCCCTACTTGCGCTAAGTTAACGTCGTCAGCTAGACATGACTGTCCAAATGTATGCTGGATCTGAAAGTGAGACACTTTCTTTTTATCGCTCAAATATTCTCCCCAGTAGTGCTTGACACGGTGGCTATTAACTCTGAATGTGTTGTTGGACTTGGGGTTGTATATATCAACAACTCCAAAGGGTAACACCTGACTAATCACAAATGGATCTGACCACCTTGATTTCAGCTTTCCAGGGAAAAGTTTCAACCGTGAATTGTATAACAACGCATGCTGCCCATGTTCCAGTTGTCTGCATACTATTTTTTATCATGGCATTGTTGTCTTTTCTTTGTATAATCTGGCATCTTATAAGCCTGTAGGCGAAATTCCTCCAATTCGTTGAGTTGATGGAGCCTTTTCTCTCCTGCCGCTTGTAGATCAAAATTTAACTTCTTCAGTGCCCAGTATGTTTTGTGTTCAAGCTCCAATGGCAGATGGCATGCTTCCCGAACACCATTCGATATTGGGACATACCGATGGGTGTCTTTAAGCAGTCCAGTACGCATAATGCGTCATCTGGTTTTGTAGACCAGTCCATACTTGTTCATCCAACGGTTCTCTCCAAGATTCTTTTGATCTCCCTGTTTGAAACTTCAACCTGTCCATTTGACTGCAGATGGTAGGCAGAGTGGCAACATTATGAGTAACTCCGTATTTGGATAGGAGTGCATCAAAGTATCTATTGCAGATGTGTGTGCCACCAGCACTGATAATTGCCCGAGCTGTTCCGAAGCGAGTGTGAAAAATTCTTTTTAAGGGAATTTATTACCACTTTGAATCATTTGATGGCAGTGCTATTGCTTCAACCTATTTGGAGACGTAGTCTATTGCAACTAGTATGTACAGTTTCCGAATGATGGAATAAATGGTCCCATAAAATCAATCTCGCATGCATCAAATATCTCCATTTCCAGAATATTTGCAGAGGTCATTCATTTCTCCTCGAAATATTTCCCGTTCTCTGGCACCTGTCACATTGAAGAGAAAATAAGTAAGCATCTTTTAAAAGAGTGGGCCAGAACAACCTGATTGTAGGACTTTTGCTGCAGTTTATTTCGGTGAAATGTCCATCATATGATGATGAATGATAATACTGCAAGACACTATGACTCCTCCTATAGGACACAACGTCTCAGTAAATGATCAGCACATCGTTTGAACAGTTATGGTTAACCCATACATAGTGCTTGACTTCTTTGAAGAACTTGTTTCGTTGCTGATGAGTCCATTCCAACGGCCATTTTCCTGATACGTATATTTGACATAGTCAGCATACCAATGGATATCCTACTGTTTTATGGAAAAAAAATTGTTCATCTGGAAAAGTTTCTTTGATTGTCAGTTTATTGACAGCTATTTCTCAATTCTCGAGCCTCGATAAGTGATCTGCCATTTGGTTCTCTATACATTTCCTGTCTCGGATCTCCATGTCAAATTCTTACAGTAGAAGCACCCAATGGCTCAATCTGGGTTTGGCATCTTTCTTCGCGATCAGATATTTGATTACTGAATGATCTGTGTAGACCACCACTTTGGTACCCAACAGATAAGAGCAGAATTTATCAAAAGCAAACACAACTGCAAGCAGCTCCTTTTCAATTGTTGTGTAGTTGCATTGTGCTTCATTCAAAGTTCTGCTGGAGTAGTGAATAGTGTGGAAAATTTTTGCTTTGCGTTGTCCCAAAAATGCTCCTACAACAAAATCACTAGCATCGCACATTACCTCAAATATAAGGGTCTAGTCTGGTGCTACTATGATGGGAGCAGAGACCATCTTTTTTTTCAAGATCTCAAAATCTTCGTGGCATTCTTTAGTGAAGTTGAAAGACACATCTTTCTCCAGAAGATTGCGCAGAGGTTTAGCAATCTTGGAGAAGTCTTTGATAAATCTTATGTAAAAGCCTGCAGTTCCGAGAAAACTCTAAATCTCTTTGACAGATAATGGTGGAGGTAGTTATTCAATTATCTCGATATTTCCTTTGTGTACCTCGATTCCCTTTTGTGAGATCCGATGTCCCAGGACAATGCCTTCCTGCACCATGAAGTGGCATTTCTCCCAATTGAGTACCAGGTTGGTATTTTTGCATCTTTGTAACACATTTTCCAGATTTGCAAGCAGTAGTCAAACGAGTCTCCAAACACACAGAAATTATCCATGAAAACCTCCATACTTTGTTCCAACATGTCTGAGAAGATGGCCATCATGCAACATTGAAATGTGGCATGAGCATTACATAGTCCAAATGGCATCATACTGGAAAGTAAAAGTATCATACGGGCATGTAAAAGTGGTTTTCTCCTAATCTTCTGGGGTGATGGCAATCTGATTGTACACCGAGTATCTGTCCTAAAAATAATAGATTTCATGTCCCGCTAATATGTCTAACATCTGGTCAATGAATGGCAGCGGAAAATGATATTTCCTTGCTGCTTTGTTCAGCTTCCTGTAGTCCATGCATACTCTCCATCCAGTCACCATTATTGTTGGAATCAGCTCATTATTTTCATTTGTGACTATAATTATTCCTCCT
>SKCR01009895.1:0-23083 GCA_019454045.1 Zanthoxylum bungeanum
GATGCATCATCTGTGAAGTTAAGTTACGAAGTAGTGAAATCCACCTCTAGCCTGGCTAGACATGGGCCCGCATACGTCAGTATGAACGAGAGCCAACAGTTCTGTGGCACGTTCACCTTTACAGCTAAAAGGTGATTTAGGCATTTTGCCTAAAAGACAAGATTCGCAGACGTCATATGAATTGGGATCAAATTCGTCCAAGTACCCACTCTTCGAAAGTGTGGATATGCGAGTCTTGTTGATGTGTCCTAGACGACAATGCCACATATAAGCTTCATCTTTTAGATTACTCCTTTTGAGCCTTTTGTTTGTCATTTTAGGAGATTCATTTATATTCAAAAATAAAGACCGTTATTTGCAACAGCTGTGCAAATTTCTGCATCATTTTTATATAAATAACACCCAGTGTTTCTAAATACAAAAGTGTAACCCTGCTGGGTTAACAAGGATACAGATATAATATTCCTAGTTAAACTAGGTACAAAATAACAGTTCAAAAGTTTAAGTACATGCCCTGAGGGCAGTTCTAAAACAAAAGTCCCTACGGCCAAAACAGCAACTGGTGTTCCGTTTCCGACCCGTAGATCCATCTCCCCCGATGCCAGCACCCTGCTATCCTGCAGATCCTGCACATCAGTACAAATATGAGCACCACAACCAGAATCAAAAATCCAATTTTTAAAACTAGAAGTATTCATATTTATCTCAATAACAAACATACCAGAGGCGATAGCCTTGCCAGCCTTGATATCCTCCCTCTGCCCTTTGCCCATTCGGCAGTCACATTTCCAGTGACCCCTCTTGCCGCAGTTGAGGCAGATGTCGCGAGATTTGTCCTTTGGCTTCCTAGAAGCCACTGTCAACTTACCCTTGCCCTTGTTCTTGAACTTCTTCTTCCTCGCACCTCCAATTGCCTTGGGCCCAGCCCTTGGCGCATGAGAGGTCGATGCATAATGCGCCTCGCGCTTGCTCCTCTTAGGAGTTCCTTTTCGGACTCTTCAGCAGGACAACAACTCTCCAAGAGTGTCGTCAGTGTCCATCAACTTATAGTTGATGATGATTGTTTCCAAGTATCGGGTAGCGATTGTAATAGCATATCAATCGTCAACTCTACCTCCAAGACAATGTCCATCTTGGCTAACTCATCTATGTCAGCGATCATTAGAGTCCCGTGGACCTCAACTGATGCGCCGTCTGTCATCCGGGAGCGGAAGAGTTTCCTTACTAGCTCATACCTCTCCATCCGCTTGTTGGTACGGTGGAGATCACGCAATCTTGCCATCATGTTATAGGGATCCAAGTCCCTGTTCTGGCGTCTGAAATGCTGGGTCATTGCAGCAGCTAGCATAACTGACTGAGCTTGGTCACAATCGTCACTATGAGTCTTCCATAACTCTAGCTCCAGTGGCTCAGTGGGTTTAGGCGGGAGAGGTCTCTGAATAGTATACAGCACCCTCTCAGCCCCAAGCACTATCTTGAGGTTCATTTCCCAGTCGGCAAAGTTTGTCCCTTTGAAGATTATCGCCCATGATTATGTCGCGGACATTACCCTTGCCAGTCATCTTGACACTATAGTCCAACTATAAAGTCAACGATGTTATGGGTACAGTCAAACTGTTACAAGCAAAATAACAATATATTAGTCCAACTAATTATTAAAATATTGACGAAATAATTTTGAAAGACGCGTAAGGCTAAGTATCTGAACGAAATTGCAAATTCAATAATAGCCTCCCACTATTTTCTTCAAGTCTCTAACCCTCTGGTGGAGAACTCGGGAAATCGCATTTCCTAGTGGGCTAGGATCCCGTTAAATAACACACAACCTTGACTTTGGCCAATAAAAGCTGTATGCTATTTAACTTAGGTAGATCTCTATGATCAATTGGATCTCATCCAATTCCTAGATCCGGTTAGGTGGACATCCAAGTCCGAAACATATGTATAATGTCAATGTATCCATTACATTTTCCTAACCCTATCCTCCGAATCATCTAGGCCTTGGCTTTGGCCAAAAACAAACCTAATGATTCCAGTTAAGCGGGACCCATTGACGAGGAAAGTTTCGTAATCAATGTCATTGGACAAAAAGTGATCTTGACTTTGGCCAATAAAAATCACGATTTGGACAAGACACCGATATGCAACAAAACTCTCATGATTCAAGTACATCCTTGATTGACAAAGGTCTTGACTTTGGCCAAACAAACCAATGCCAACTTCGGATCTTGAACAAGAATCATTCAATGGAAGGATAATCGCTTAATATTGTTTGAGGGATTTTTCGCGTAATTGGCAACCAATTAATTTATCTTTGTTAGGTCTCATCATCATACACCCTTAAGCATGCTTCTAAAACATCATAAAGCGCGTAAAGTAAAGTAATAGCGATATACGGATGGATATGAACAACAACTTGTTCCTAGAACAAATCACTCCCTTTGCTCTCCCCGCTAGCACTATTCTACTCTTACCCAATTACATAATACAATAAGAGAAACTTCATTTACATTGAGGGGAATTAGGTGAGAAGAGAATACAAAGAGACAATAAGAGAAAGGCTGGACACGCAGGTCCAATTTATAAATTCTAAATTTACAATAATTTCTAAAATTACCCTTCCCTTCTAATATCCATCCGATATACACTATTCATACATCACATCCACATTCATTCATTCAAGGCATGTTATACAACCAATCAAATCCAATTAATTAGTCTTTAATTAGGTGACAATACAATGTTCAAACAAGTTTGCATTTGCGCGAGTCCAACTCAATTTGAGAATAAATACTTATAGTATGAATTCACGAATTATATCGAACTACTCGTTAAATCCAATTTAAGTCGTATTCAATACTAATCCTATTATTTAATTCTAAATTAAATATTTACACTTTTATTGTGCTTTTATAACTTAGATTCCAAATCTAATAAATCGGGTCTCAAAGCCCAACTAACATCTAATGTCCGTTTAATTAAAGTCCGATGGGCTTTCAATTGATTTCTTTAGGCTTGGGTTTTGGTCAATGTATGGGTCAAACCCAATTACCAAGCCCAATAAGGAATCACCCTCATATGCCATAAAATCAATATCAAGCCCATAAGGCCCAATTAAACATAAAAGCCCATTTATTACATTTGGGCTTAAATGGTGTGATTTAGGCCCATTTTGGATCCAATCCAAATGGTCCAAATCTACTTGGCCCAACCAAGCCCATTATGTCCAAATATAATAGTTTTAGGCCCAATTCAAAATTAAGCCCAACTAACCAAATTTTAAAATTCCAAATTTTATAACTTAATTAATTAAAGTGTATTATCATGATTAATCCTTTAAATCAATATTCCCAAAATATCAAATTAATCCATTAATCATATTTTTATCTTAAATATATGTCCAACATTATTTAATCAAAAAATCAAGTCCCTAATCCTCCATCAAGCATTCGGCCAAGGTGATTAAAATGGTTCCGATTTCGTTTTCAATCCAATCGAGTTACAAATCATCATACCATATTATTTCAAGTCATCTAATGTCTTAAAATTAAAAAATCATCTAGTCCATATGCTTGCATGTATTCGGCCAAGCCTCATTTGGGTTGGAAAAAATTAATCCAATTTATTTTCCATGAAATTGATGATGTATAATCTAAATAACATACATCTAAGCATATTTAATCAAGCAAACTCATCAAATCATGCTTCATACAATTTTCCCCAAATAACATCCTAATATATTTGCATGCTCTTTAAGCTCAATGATACCATTGTTGGAAAATAATAACCAAGCCCCAAGATCAACAAGAACAAGCAAAATACATAAATACATGAATGAATTAATTGAAGTATGGCGGAATCATACTCACAATACTTGAAGATGGATGCTAAGATGATGCGAAATTCCTCCCTTGTGCAGTGAAGCTCTCGGCCAAGAAGAAAAGAGGGACTCCAAGTCGAGTTTGATCCTTCCAAGCTCAAGGATTAGTTTCCCATATCACCTATGTATGATCCCTTGAAGGTGCTAGCCTTTGTTGTGATTTTGAATGCACAACTTCTTCAAATCTTGCCACAAAATTGAAGAAATGGAGAGCCCAAAACTGCATGTAGTTTCGGCAATCTAAGAGAGAGGAGAGTTCAATGATTTTTGTTACAAAAAATCAATTTATATTATGCCATAATTTTATTAAATTAATAATAAACTTATGACACAAATCATGCAATGGCTTAGAGTGTCAAACACTCAATTTCCATGCAATGCCATTGAGTGCATTGTACACTATCTACATGCAATGCATTAGAATTAAATAATGCATAATATGACATGTGTCATGTGGGCCCCACACGTTTCCAAATGAAAGTGGGCCCACGTGCACTCACGCGTTCGGGTTCGATATTTCCGAAATACCGAACTTATGTCGCGACGTTAATTAAATCGAATTTAAATAAATAATTGCGCCTAGCGAAATTATTATTTACGTCGGTAACGAATTAATTCTAAATTAACTCGTTTGCCCGAATTAAAATCTAATTTTAATTTCGCGTCGAAATCGAATTTCGATTATTATATCGAATATAATAATTTTACGATTAATTCCAAATTAATCGTTCTCTCTCTATGTATAGTACTTTATCCAAGATAAAGTCTCTCCGTAATTAATCCAAGATTAATCGAGTTTGAATCATACGTCATTGGTGAATCTTCGGGAAGCGACCCAGAGATCTCCGGATATGTTGGCAGTAAATACGGTCGTCGGATAATCCGAACACGTACGTACCTCGTACTACGTTTTTACCGATTCACAAGACAGGTTGGCTTCTAGCAAAGCGCCATGCCTACCCAATTCTCCAGAAATATTCTTATAGGAATATAAGATCTATATCAAGCGTAGTATACCGTAGTATTGCGTACATCGATCCAGTATCGGACGATCACATGTTAGGCCTGGGGCTGGAAATGTGTCTGCCCCGTACGAAACATATATCGGACATCAAGCAACTAGTCTCTTTAAATCGGACAATCCTGACCTGGTCATATTATCCCGACGGTTGCAACCTTTTATAGAGTACTAGTTCTGTGTCCTGCGTGATCATCACCTCCATATGTCTGAAGTGATAATCCCATCTCGACATCACATCCAGTACACTACGATTCTCGATAAACCCAGAAGAGGTGTACACAGAACCGGTTAAGGTCCCCAACCACCAAAACCAAAGTTTACCGATTGTCGCAAGTACTAGCGATATAAGTCTCAGGTTAAGACCATATACACCTACCCTGATGCGGCCTCCCATAGACACGCAGACATACTACCAATGGGATTCCGCGGGGTCTATCCAGAGCGAAGCTGTTTTCCGTACCATCGGTAAAACACAACCTCCTATCGCACTTGCATAAGTATCCAATACTTAAATATATGAGAACTATGCCGTTGTGCCCTCATAACATGCACAAGCGCAATACTAGTCTAATCCGTATTATCGATGTCCGATCTCGATAATACTCCGACTAGGGATATTTAATGATTAAACCTTTATGGATTGATACTGTCTCATATCATCTCAATCCGGTATTAATCATATGGACTTTCGCCATTTATATATCAAAGTAAATAATATTACAAAATGGCAAAAGGCAATTTCATTATCACATAGTTAATTTTGTACAATAATACAATATCATTTACAAACAGTGACGCTATGGGACATAATGTCTAACAGAAAGAATATAGTATTCTTTCAATTAGGACTCCTCCCGGAATACGTCAAATTGACGGTGTGTCCGAACTGAGTAACCGAATTTTGTTGGACATGATAATTTAATCATGAGTCGCTCTGAGCTACCATTTCCTTCAACGGATAAGCATAAACAGTGCAGAACTTATTTTGAATAAGGTTTCATAAAAATCCGTTTGACAGATTTCATATTAGATATTAACAGGAAAGAAACTGGGTTTTCTCATTCCTGATGATTTGGGAATGCTCGGCATATGTTTGGATGATACCAAACTAAAACCTAAATCGGATAAGTGCCAAAGTTGTAGGTTATCCTAGGGAAACCTAAGTATAGTACTTATACAACTCACTTGAGAACAATGTAATTGTTGCTCACCATGCGGTTTTCCTAAGAGGAATACCTATATGCAGTGGTAAGTGGGAGGATTGTAAAACTCAATGAAAATCGGAGTAATACTATTCCAGGCACCGATTCCTTAATGGAACACAAATAGTTCATCAAGGATGAAACTATACCAGTAATCTTCGAATAAACAAGAACCACGTAAGTCGGAGAGAGTCAGAAAACAACCTGGGGTATGGGTTTCTGATCTCACCTCGAAAGATGTCAATCTTATTGAGGAATTTGAACTGACTACGTATGAGGTAGTGATACAAGGTATCAACTTCCTATTATGGCAAAGTGCCATGAAATCCGAAATGGATTCCATGTGTACCAACTTTGTTTAGACACTAGTTGATGTACCGAATTGTGCATATTGGTACTAAATAAGTCTTCAAGGAAGACATACATGGATGGCAACATACAAACGTACTAAGCTAGGCCTGTAGCGAAAGGTATCGTTATCAACATTGTGTCGATTACGATGAAACCTTTTACCTGTTGCCACGGTAAATCCATTTGGATAATGCTTGCTAATGCTACATGTTTCATTTATGAAATATGGTAGCTAAATGCCAAAACTGCTTCCTTAACGGAAACCTTTTGCAGGATGTTTTCAACATCCTTACAGTTTTGTCGTACCATAACTAGCAAACAAGGTTGTAGGTTATTCGATCCATGGATGGATTGAAGCAAGCATTAGTTCTTGGAATTATCGCTTTGATGTAATCATAATGGTATATGATTAAATTCAAAACGAAATGATTCTTGTGTATATAAGGAGGTTAGTGGGAGCGCACTGACATTGATGTCCTATATCATAATGACATGTCATTTCTTGGAAATGATATTCCCATAATATAATCGGTGAAAGCTTGGCTTTCATAAGAAAATTCTCTGTAGAATTCTTAGGAGAAACAACCTTTATTCTAGGAATAAAGATCTACTGGGATAAATTTAAAGTTGACGATACTCTCAGAGAAATCGTACATTGAAAAATGTACGTGACCTGGTGTCTCATATGCTTTGAGCATATGGAGTCACAATCGGGCCAATCCATATGATGGTCACTGGATTGATGTTAAGGACATCCTTAAGTATCTTAGAGGAACTAATGATGCTGTCTTAAACTATGGAGAAGGAAAACTTGAAGTGACTGGGTTCACTGCTGCAAGTTTCCTAAACTGATAAAACGACTATAAGTCGCAAACGATACTATACAATTTGAATAATGGAACAGTGAGCTGGAAATCTTTCAAGCAAGATACTGTTACCGAATAAATAACAAAAGCGGGTTATTACTGCAGCTGAGGCAGCAATAGACGCCATTTGGGTCGATAATAAATCTAATTAGATTAAATATAGTTCTGTTAGCAGCTGAGCTAGGGTACAGTGCAGGGTAAAGAATTAATGGTCTCATCAACGATCCAGATATATACTTCGATTATTCATCTGATCTGTTCGGATCATACATCGTGGTGATGTGATGATCGTATAAATCGCATCAGATGATAATCATGCAAATCCGCTGACGAAAGTTTTTTCTCAGTAATTTGAGCGAACCGTACATAGTTCGGGTGTAGGACACTTGAGTCACTGGCTATAGGCCAAGTGAGAGATTGTTGGACAGTTATGACCCATAATGTCACTATTTGTACAGATCATGGTGTTGTTGTACAAATTAACTATATGACAAATGAAATTGCTCTCTTATCATTTGTGATTAGATCACCAAGATATATAAATGATAGGATGTCCTTATGATTAGTTCCTGGATTGAGATGATATGAGAAAGTATCAATCCACGAAGGTTTAATCATTAAATATCCCTAGTCAGAGTATTATCGAGATTGGACATCGATAATGCGTAAAAGACTAGTATTACACTTGTGCGCGTTGTGAGGGCATAACGGCATAGTTCTCATATATTTGGGTATAGGATACTCATGCAAGTGTAGTAGGAGGTTTTGTTTTACCGATGGTACGGAAAACAGCTTCGCTCTGGATAGACCCCTCGGAATTCCATTGGTAGTATGACTATGTGTCTATGGAAGTCTGAAATCAGGGTAGGTGTATTTGGTCTTAACCTGAGACTTGCACCGCTAATACTTGCGACAATCAATGTACTTTGGTTTTAGGTTGTCTAGGGCTTTAACAGGTTCTGTGTATGCCTCTGCTGGGTATATTGAGAATCATACTGTGTTGGGTGTGATGTCAAGACGGAAGTATCACTCCAGTCATAGTGGAGATGATGGTCACGTAGGATACGAAACTCATTCTCTTATATGCTGCAGCTATCATGATATTATGACTAGGTCATGTATTTCCGATTATAAAGACTAGTTACCAGAGATCCGATATGTGCTTCGTACGGGGCAGACACAATTCCAGCCCCAGGCCTAGCATGTGACATATGATACTGGATCGAAATACTCCATACTACGTATATTACGCCTGATATAGATAACATATTCCTGTAAGGATATTTCTGGAGAATTAGGTAGGCATGGCGCTTTGCTAGAAGCCAACCTTGTCTTGTAAATCGGTACAAACGTAGTACCAGGTACTTACGTGTTTGGATAGTCCGACGACCGAATTTACTGCCAACATATCCGGGGATCTCATTTGGTCGCTTTCCGAATATTCACCGATGACGTATGACTCGTAATTTATTAATCTGGGATTAATTAGATGAGAGAAAAAATTAATCTGGGATTAATTACGGAGATATTTTATCTGGGATAAAATATCATTTAAAGAGAGAGAACGATTAATTTGGAATTAATCGATTAATTAATATATTCGATATATTAAACGAAATTGGATTTTGACGCAGAATTGAAATTAGATTTTAATTCGGGCGAACGAGTTAATTTAGAATTAATTCGTTAGCGACGTGAATAGTGATTTTGCTAGGCATAATTATTTAATTGTGTCGCAACGGAAAATTCGTTAATTTGGAATTAGCAAACCCGAGCCCGGGAGTGTTTGCGAGCGCATTCGCATTTCAAATTCGAGTGCGGCACGCAAGACACATCAAGCGTCAAATCACTAGTCACATCAAAAGTCAAATCATTAGTCACTTTGAGTGATGTGACAACTTGTCACTTGATTGATTGATTGATGTAAATAGTGATGTGAGTGGTTGATAGCATTTAATGCCATTTTGGAGCCAAATTTTGTGTTGACTTTTGGAAAGCTTTTTACAAAATTTGGTCTATGTTTTGTAATTGATTTTAGAAATCAATTTCAACCAACACACAACAACTCTCTCTCTCTTATTCTTTCTTCCTCTCTCTCACGGCCTCATGGCAATTTTTCTCTTCTATTTTTCTGGTTTCTGCCGTGAATGGAAGGAGAAGAAACTAGGTGATTTTGTGGCAAAATTATAGAGTGCTAGCACACAATAGAGTCTTGCGAAGGTGATAGGGAAACCCCCTTGTGAGCCAGGAATCACATCACGAAAACTTGGAGCTTGGAAGATGATCCATGGCCGATTTTGTGGAGATCAAAAACACTCACTGCCGTGAGCCTTGGAGGACTTCAAAGGGCTTAAAAGTTTTGTTCTTCGACGCATCGCCTCAACCGATCGGTTTAAGTATTCCGTAACTTCCTCGATGTATTCACATATATGTTTTATGCTTGATAGTCGATCCACGGGACTTAGAGATTTCCCAACAGTAACATACTTGCAATCGTTTTTGTGTTTTGTTTGTTCTTTGTTTGCAGGTTTCAGACAAAAGAGAACCGAACGGTCACCAAAAAAGAACCGGCAGGAGGAAACTATAAAGCAGATCCAGGGGTGATCGGAGACATGTGTAGGCACATGGCCCCAGGGATCACAATGAGGATCTAACATATCATAAACAGGGAGTACCTCCGCACATGTATACTTACACAATACATGCACACGTTTTTATTCTGTTGTTTTATTTGTGTTCGCAGGTCTCGAAAGAAAAGAAGTGAAAGCGGCGAAGTACAAGCAAGTTGAGAGCAAACAAAATAATGTCATTAGTTTCAAAAATGAGTCAGTGTTAGTTTCGGGAGGGAATCCCAAAGTTGAGGCCCATATCCGTATGAATTTCAAGAATGGATCCCAAGGGACGAAGCCCATATTATTAGTGGTGGAACATCAAATTTTCGTAGAGTGAGTGAATGAAAAAAAAAGGGAAAAAGAGAGAGAGAAATCTTTGATAGTCAGGCATATATCCGGTGATGATATTGTTTGCTGTAGGGAGAAACCTTAGAAACAATAAGTACGAAATGTGCTCTAATCTGGTATTCTGAGTGGTTGACCTCGGCTGGACTCACGATTACATGATTATAGGATTTTAGCAGTAGAAGCCTGAGTGATCGGCGAGATGACTAGTCGAAGAGATGCTGGATTAGTGAATGACCGTTTGCCTAGATGTCCATCCTGGTTTACTTATGCTACGATATATGATATGGTTGGAAACAAAGAAGAAGTATCTGAAAAGAAAAAGAAAAAATGGACCACCTATAACCGATAAGCATGAAGCTACCCATGGGCGAGTATTAGGACCACCATGACGAGAAATGCTACCTTAAAGGGTAGGTGTGTCGAAAAGAAAAGAGAAAAAATAAAATAAAAAGAAAGTTCAAAATGAAAAGAAAGAAAAGAAATAGACGAAAGAAAAGAAAAAGAAAACCATATCATGTTGAGTACGAGGAAGTAATCACAGAGTATGATCAAGACATCTCGGTTGGTTAGACCCATTGATCCAATTCTCCGAGACAAAATCATCAAGTTGGCTTACTTAAGGATTAAGTTGCGAAGGTGTTGGACAATTATGACCCATAGCGTCACTATTTGTACAGATCATGGTGTTGTTGTACAAATTAACTATGTGACAAAGGAGATTGCACTCTTATCATTTGTGATTAGATCACCTAGATGTATAAATGATGAGAGGTCCCTATGATTTTTTCCTGGATAGAGAATTATATGAGACAGTATCAGTCCACGTAGGATAAATCATTAAATATCCATAGTCAGAGTATTATCGAGATTGGACATTGATAAATACGTAAAAGACAAGTATTACACTTGTGCGCGTTGTGAGGGCACAACGGCATAGTTCTCATATATTTGGGTATAAGATACTCATGCAAATGTAATAAGAGGTTGTGTTTTACCGATGGTACGGGAAACAGCTTCGCTCTGGATAGACAGCCTCAGAATTCCATTGGTAGTATGACTATGTGTCTTTGGAAGTCCGAAATCAGGGTAAGTGTATTTGGTCTTAACCTGAGACTTGTACCGCTAATACTTGCGATAATCAATATACTTTGGTTGAGGTCGTCCAAGGCTTTAACAGGTTCTATGTACGCCAATGCAGGGTATATTGAGAATCGTAGTGTGTTGGGTGTGATGTCAAGACGGAAATGTCACTCCAGTCATATGGAGATGATGGTCACGTATGATACGGTACTGGTTCTCTTAAGTACTACAGTCATCGGGATAATATGACTAGGTCATAGTTATCAGATATAGAGACTAGTTACCAGACATCCGACATGTGCTTCGTACGGGGCAGACACAATTCCAGCCCCAGGCCTAGCACGTGATCATTCGATACTGGATAGAAATACGCAATACCACATATACTACACCTAATATAGATCGTTTATTCCTGTAAGCATGTTTCTGGAGAATTGGGTAGGCATGGCGCTTTGCTAGAAGCCAACCTTGTCTTGTGAATCGGTGTAAACGTAGTACTAGGTACTTACGTGTTTGGATAGTCCGACGACCCGATTTACTGCCAACATATCCGGGGATCTCATGGGTTGCTTCCCGAAGATTCACTGATGACGTATTACTCGAACTTTAATTAATGTGGGATTAATTTATTGAGAGAGAAAATTAATCTGGGATTAATTGCAGAGATATTTTATCTAAGATAAAATATCAATTAAAGAGAGAGAACGATTAATTCCAACATGTTTTGTGATAGATAAACATGATTAATTATACAAATTTGGTGTTTTGGAAATATTTATTTGGGTAATTAATAATGATATACACTTTAGGTAATTTAATTGAGAAATTTGGAATTTTTTGAATTAAATTAGTTGGGCTAAAAATTTGATTTGGGCTTGTTAAGTTGTTATTGGGTTTATTGGGCTTTGTTGTACAAAGTTGGGTTTAGGCAAAATTGGTTGGATCCAATTAGGCCCAAAACCGAATCCAAAAAGCCCAAATGCGACTTAATGAACCTTTAAAGTTTAATTGGGCCTAATGGGCCAAGATTGATTTATGGGCTTATGGGGTAACTCCCGTATTGGATTTTGGTTATCGGTTTGACCCGAGTTGACCAAAAGTCCACGCCTCAAGAAATTAATTAAAAGCCCATTGGACTTTAATTAAATTGATGTTGGACGTTAATCGGGCTTTGAGACCCGTTGCGATAAATTTGGAATTTAAGTCATAAAAGTTCATTTATAAAGTGTAATATTTAATTTGGAATTAAATAGTGAATTAGAATTAAATGCGTATTAAATTGGATTTAATTATGTAATTTAATTTAATTCGAGAATTCGTACTTTGAGTACTTATTCGCAAAACGAGTTTGACTCGTGCAAATCAAATCGTTGTTTGAACATTGGATGATCACTAATTATCAGATTAATTAATTTGATTAGATTGATTGATAACATGCTTGTGTGAATACATGGTTGCGATGCATGAAAAATGTATATCAGATGGATATTAGATGGGTGGGGCAATTTTGGAAATTGTAATAAATTTGATTTATTAATTGGACATGCGTGTCCAGCCTTATTACCTCATATTTCTTTAGAAGTGATACTTGTGCTAGCGGGACAGAGAAAGAGAGAGATTTGATCTAGGATCAATGTAAAGTATCCATCCGCATATCATTATTATTTTTCATATGCGCTTTATTATGTGTTTAGAATGCATGTTTAAGGGTGTATGATGATGAGACCTTAACAAAGATAATAAATTGGTTGCCAATTTGCATGCGAATAACCCTCAAATAATATTAACCGTTTTTCCTTCCATTGAGTGATTCTTACTCAAGATCTAAGACGACATTGGTTTGTTGTCAAAGTCAAGGCCTTTGTCTGTCGAAGATGTGTTTGAATCACGAAGGCTTTGTTCCATATCAGTGTCTTGTCCAAGTTGTGGTTTGTTGGCCAAAGTCAAGACCACTTCTTGTCCATCGACATTGATTACGAAGCTTTCCATGGTCAATGGGTCGCGCTTAACTGGGATCACTAAGTTTGTTGTGCCAAAGCCAAGGCTTAGTTGATTCAGAGGAAAAAGGTTAGGTAATACATTGGATGTATTGGCATATATAAGATATATGTTTCGGACTTGGATGTCCCCCTACCGGATCTAGGAATTGGATTGGATCCAATTGATCTTAGAGATCTACCTAGTTAATTATCATACAATTTGATGGCCAAAGTCAAGATTGTGTGATATTTAACGGGATCCTAGCCCACTAGGAAACACGATTTCCGAGAGTACTCGACAGAGGGTTGGAGGCTTGCCGAAAAATAGTGGGAGGCAAGAATTGAATTTGCAATATTCGTTCAATTACTCGCCATACGCGCTCATTTCAAATATTCGTCGATATAAATTAATATATTAGTTGGACTAATATTTAATTGTTGTTTTTTATAAGCAGTTGGACTGTATTATAGTTGATTATATAATTGGATTATAGTAATCAATATATTTGAATTAATTAATTTCAATTTACAGTTGATTTTATAATTGGATTATAGTAATCAATGTAATTGAGGTTAATTAATTTAAATTATATTTGATTATATAGTTGGACTATAATAATCAATATAATACATAGTACCCAAATCGTTGATTAAATAGTTGGACTATTAGAATCAAGATATAATTGAAAGATTGACATTTAAAACATAATCCTAGGGAAAATGTGTTTAAATGGTTTAATTTTCAAATTGGGAATAATTTCAGGATGGTCCTGGAAATATAATAAGTTACTTTATTTGATAAAATAACATATTATGCCTAAGCCGAAGTTAAGCAAATAGTAGAGCATAATCTTGGAAGATTTATGTGATGATAACTTAAGTGCTTAATCCATTAAGCTTGTCGCAGTAGACTCCTAATTTCTGAATCAGAACTAAGGATTAGATCCTTAAAGTATGATAAAGAAATTGAAGGATCTTCATAAATCTATTAACTTAGATTTTAGAAGTATTAATTGCAATAATAACTCTTGGAGAGTTAATGACTATTCTCAAGGAGATAAAGTCAAACTTTGCAATAAGGCAAGTAGCGCAAGGCGCACCTTATTTCGATATTCCAGAATGCCAAGGCTTGGCCAAAGGCTTCTGGAGTGTGGAAAAGGGCAAAGGCAAAATTATTATAATCTTCTAGGAAGATAAGAGGACATATCCCAAGAAGGAATTGAAGACGAGCAAGGCTCTGACTTCAAATATGTCTGTCATAATTATGTTCACTACTAGTATTAAATTGGATTTTAAATACTTAGTGTGGTACATAAATATATATTGATGTTCAGAATCTGTTTTGAACAGGATACTGACTTCAATTTGAGATTAATCTGCAAATTGAAAACCGGACGAAAGTCGATGTTTTAACCGTAGATACCTAAGTTTAGGAACTACCCTTTGGGTATGTACGTAAATTAGGAAACTGTTATAATGTAACTAGTTTGACTAGAAACATTATCTCTATATCACTGTTTAACCCGCTGCGGGTGAACCTTTATATTCTAGAACACTAAAGTGTTTCATTATATAAAGATGATATTGAGATAAACACATTAGATGTAAATAACAGAATTTATATTTTGAATATAAATAAATCTCAAAATATATAACATGACAAACAAATAGCTCGAACTGATTTGATCATGAAGAAATTAATTATGGCATTGTTGTCTGGGACACAATCAAACAAGACTCGTATATCCGCACTTTTGAAGAGTGGGTACTCAGACTAATTTGATTCTAATAAAATAAAGTCTATGAATCTAGTTTATTGGGCAATGTGCCTAAAACACTATTTACTTGGTAAAAGTGTAAATGCCACCGACCTGTTAGCCCTAGTTCATAGTGAAACAAGTGGGCCAATGTCTAGCTAGGCTAGAGATGGATATGAATATTTCGTGACCTATACGGATGTGGCATCGCGTAATGGTTATGTGTTTCTTTTGAAGAACACAAATCGGAAACTCTTATAGTTTCGACACGAAATAGACATACAGATCGGCTATAGTATTATACCGTCACGGTAAGACCATAATGGAAAATACTTAAGCAATAAGTTTCTCGTATACTTGAAAGAGTAAAGTATTCTTTCAATTAGGACTCCTCCTGGAACACGTCAGTTTGACGGTGTGTCCGAACGGAGTAATTGAATTATGTCAGACATGATAAAGGTTAATCATAAGTCGCTCTGAGCTACCATTTCCTTCAACGGATAAGCCATAAACAGTGCAAAACTTATTTTGAATAAGGTTCCATAAAAATCTGTTTGACAGATTTCATATTGGATATGAACAGGAAAGAAATCGGGTTTCTCATTCCTGATAATTTGGGAATGCTAGGCATATGTTTGGATGATACGAGACTAAAACCCAAATTGGATAAGTGCCACTTGTAGGTTATCGTAGGGATATCAAAGTATAATACTTATACAACTCACAAGAGAACAATTTAATTGTTGCTCACCATGCGGTTTTCCTAAGAGGAATACCGATATGCAGTGATAAGTGGGAGGTTAGTAAAACTCGATGAAAATCGGAGTAATACTATTCCAGGCATCGATTTCTAATGGAACATTAATTGTTCATCAAGGATGAAACTATACCATTAATCTTCGTATACACAAGAACCGCGTAGTCGGAGAGAGTCAGAAAACAACCTGGGGTATGGGTTTCTGATCTCACCTCATAAAGATGTCTATCTTATTGAGGTATACCTACTGACTACGTATGAGGAAGTCATACAAGGTATCGACTCCCGATTATGACAAAGTGTCATGAGTCCAAATTGGATTCCATGTATATCAACAGGTTTGGATACTAGTTGATGTACCGCAAGACATTGTGCCTATTGGTACTTATAAGTCGATAATAAATCTAATTAGATTAGATATAATTCTGTTAGCAGCTGAGCTAGGCTCGAGCACAGGCTAAAGAATTAATGGTCTCATCAACGATCCAGATACATACATCGATAATCATCTGATTCGTTTGAATCATACATCGTGGCGATGTGATGATCGAATAAATCGCATCAGACGAAAATCATGCAAATCCGCTGACGAAAGCATTTCTCAGCAGTTTGAGCCAACCGTACATAGTTCGGGTGTCAGACACTCGAGTGACTGGCTATAGGCCAAGTGGGAGATTGTTGGACAATTATGACCCATAGCATCACTATTTGCATAGATCATGGTGTTGTTGTACAAATTAACTATGTGACAAAGGAGATTGCACTCTTATCATTTGTGATTAGATCACCTAGATGTATAAATGATGAGAGGTCCCTATGATTTGTTCCTGGACAGAGAATGATATGAGACAGTATCAGTCCATGTAGGATAAATCATTAAATATCCCTAGTCAGAGTATTATCGAGATTAGACATCGATAAATACGTAAAAGACAAGTATTACACTTGTGTGCATTGTGAGGGCACAACGACATAGTTCTCATATATTTGGGTATAAGATACTCATGCAAGTGTAATAAGAGGTTGTGTTTTACCGATGGTACGGGAAACAGCTTCGCTCTGGATAGACCCCCTTAGAATTCCATTGGTAGTATGATTATGTGTCTATGGAAGTCCGAAATCAGGGTAGGTGTATTTGGTCTTAACCTGAGACTTGTACCGCTAATACTTGCGACAATCATATACTTTGGTTGAGGTCGTCCAGGGCTTTAACAGGTTCTGTGTACGCCAATGCAGGGTATATTGAGAATCGTAGTGTGTTGGGTGTGATGTCAAGACGGAAGTGTCACTCCAGTCATATGGAGATGATGGTCACGTAGGATACGGTACTGGATCTCTTAAGTACTACAGTCATCGGGATAATATGACTAGGCCATAGTTATCAGATATAGAGACTAGTTACCAGACATCCGACATGTGCTTCGTACGGGGCAGACACAATTCCAGCCCCAGGCCTAGCACATGATCATTCGATACTGGACAGAAATACGCAATACCACGTATATTACGCCTGATATAAATCGCTTATTCCTGTACACATGTTTCTGGAGAATTGGGTAGGCATGGCGCTTTGCTAGAAGCCAACCTTATCTTGTGAATCGGTGTAAACGTAGTATAGGTACTTACGTGTTTGGATAGTCCGACGATCGGATTTACTGCCAACATATCCGGGGATCTCATGGGTCGCTTCCCGAAGATTCACCGATGACGTATGACTCGCACTTTAATTAATATGGGATTAATTAAGAGAGAGAAAATTAATCTGGGATTAATTGCGGAGATATTTTATCTAGGATAAAATATCAATTAAAGAGAGGGAACGATTAATTTGGAATTAATCGATAAATAATATATTGATATATTTAACGAAATTGGATTTCGACGCAGAATTAAAATTATATTTTAATTCGGGCGAACGAGTTAATTTAGAATTAATTTGTTAGCAACGTGAATAGTGATTTCGCTAGGCGTAATCGTTTAATTACGTCGCAACGGAAAATTCATTAATTGGAATTAGCGAACCCGAGCCAGGGATTATTTGCGAGCGCATTCGCATTTCGAATTCGAGTGCTGCACGCAAGTCAAATCAAGCGTCAAATTGCAAGTCACATCAAGCGTCAAATCATATGTCACTTTGAGTGATGTGACATTTGATTGATTGATGTGAGTTGATGTGAAGTGATTGAAAGAAAGCATTAAATGCTTTGCTTTTTGGAATTGAAAAAGTAAATGGTTTATTAATTTTGGAAAATATATAAACCTATTACAATTTTTTTCTTTTTCACTCTCTCTCTCCTTTTTCGGTCTTCACCATTTTGGAGCCAAAAACTCTTTCTTCTCTCTCGGTCTGGACCGAATCTTCTTCTCCATTTTCTGGTTCACAAACCGTGACAGTGGGGAAGCAAGATGATGATTTTGTTGCAAGATCTAAGTGCTAGCACACTCTAGGAGGCATACCAAGGTTTTAGGGCAGTGAGTTCGTGAGCTTGGAATAACCTTGTGAAACTTGGAGCTTAGAGCTTCAATGGAGGACACCTATGGCCGATTCTTGGAGGAGGAAGAGCAGCCCACTACCGAGCTTAACAGAGGGAGGCAGTTCGGTTTTGGTCATCGTAGCATCTCAAAATGTTAGTTTTTCCGCACCTCATATGATTGTATTTACACTTGTTTCATGCTTGATAAATGATCTTGGGAAGCTTAGAGTAGACCAACAGAAGGAGCCTTGGCACACACACACTAGGAGTCTAGTTCGGATCACTCATTCAGACGATCGAATCTGAGTGTATTAAGTACTTTGAAGGTTCTCTAGTTTCGATGCGAAGTATCTGTTGAGGACGAAAATCTGTACCCCTGAACCGCACCAAACTGCCTCTGACCTGTACCCCTGAACCGCACCAAACTGTATCTGACCTCTACCCCAGAACCGCACCAAACTGCATCTGACATGTACCCCTGAACCGCACCAAATGCCTCTGACTGTACCCCTGAACCGCACCAAACACCTCTGACCTGTACCCTTGAACCACACAAACACCTCTGACCTGTACCCCTAAACCGCACCGAAAACAGCCCCTAAGACACACCCAAATGCCACTGAAAAACTGCCTCTGATACACGTCCAAGGAGTGTTGAGTTTCAATCAAGTCCCAAGAATCATCAATCATGCATAAAAACGAGTTGAATACAACAAAGGAGTAAGGCGGAATTCATACTCACATTGATGGGTTTTGATGAAATGAAGAATACAAGCCTTCAAGGTTCTCAAACTCGCGGGTTAATGGAGCTCCTTGTGCTGCTGGACTGCTCGGTTTTGGTCCTTCTTGTCTCTCCAAGATTCGGCCATGAATGGACTCCATGGAAGCTCCAAGTTTCAAGCTTTTCCATGCTCATAAATTCGTTCCCTATCACCATAATATAACCCATGTGTGTGCTAGCACTACTCTTCTTCATTTGCTTCTCAAAATTTCGGTCAAACCATAAATTTTTGTGAAGAAATCGGCTTGAAGCCGTGAGAGGGAGAAGAGAGAAAGATGAAGGGTTTTTGGCTCCAAAAGCCTAAAACCGTGAATCACATGTGAAGAGAGAGAGATTTTATTCTTTTGTATATCATTTTATTTATTTTTATTTTTACCAAGTAATATAAATAAAATATATACAAAACTTTTAATTAAAAAGTCAAAAGCAAAAGTAAAAAGCTTTCAACTTTTCACCCATCACTTCTACTTTTTACATCAGTCACTTCACTTTAATAAGGTGACAACATATCATATCACATCACTCAAAGTGACAAGTGATTTGACAATTGACGCGACTAGTGATTTGACGCTTGATGTGACTTGCGTGCCGCACTCGAATTCGAAATGCGAATGCGCTCACAATCACTCTCGGGCTCGGGTTCGCTAATTCCAAATTAACGAATTTTCCGTTGCGTCGTAATTAATGATTACGCCTAGCGAAATCACTATTCACGTTGCTAACAAATTAATTCTAAATTAATTCGTTCGCCCGAATTAAAATCCAATTTTAATTCCGCGTCGAAATCCAATTTCTAATAATATATCAATATATTATTTTATCGATTAATTCAAAATTAATCGTTCTCTCTCTTTAAAGAATATTTTATCCCAGATAAATATCTCCGCCATTAATCCCAGATTAATTTTCTCTCTCTTCTAATTAATCCTAGATTAATAAAGTGCGAGTTATACATCATCGGTGAATCTTCAGGAAGCGACCCATGAGATCTCCGGATATGTTGGCAGTAAATACGGTCGTCGGATTATCTGAACACGTAAGCACCTCGTACTACGTTTATACCGATTTACAAGATAAGGTTGGCTTCTAGCAAAGCGCCATGCCTACCCAATTCTCCAGAAATATTCTTACAGGAATATATAGATCTGATCAAGCGTAATATACCGTAGTATTGTGTATATCGTCCCAGTATCGGATAGTCACGTGCTAGGCCTGGGGCTGGATTTGTGTCTGCCCCGTACGAAGCACATGTCGGATGTCTGGTAACTAGTCTCTATAATCGGATATACATGACCTTGTCATAATATCCGATGGCCGCGCAGCACTTAAGAGCACTAATACCGTATCCTGCGTGACATCATCTCCCATATGACTGAAGTGCTACTTCCATCTTGACATCACATCCAATACACTACGACTCTCTGATAAACCCAGAAGTGGTGTACGCAGAACCGGTTAAAGCCATGTACCACCAAGACCAAAGTCTATCGATTATCGTAAGTATTAGCGATGTAAGTCTCAGTTAAGACCATACACCCTACCCTGATTTCGGCCTCCCATAGACACATAGTCATAATACCAATGGGATTCCGAGGGGTCTATCCAGAGCGAAGCTGTTTCCCGTACCATCGGTGAGTGTGAAACACACCTCCTAACGCCTTGCATAAGTATCCAATACTTAAATATATGAGAACTATGCGTCGTGCCCTCACAACGCGCACAAGTGCAATACTAGCCTATTCTGCATTATCGATGTCCTGTCTCGATAATACTCGGCTAGGGATATTTAATGATTAATCCTTGGTGGACTGATACTGTCTCATATCATCTCAATCCAGGAACTAATCATATGGACCTCTCTTCATTTATATATTTATGGTGATTTAATCACAAATGATGAGAGTGCAATTTCCTTGTCACATAGTTAATTTGTACAACAACACCGTGATCTGTACAAATAGTGACGCTATGGGTCATATTATCCAACAATCTCCACTTGGCACATAGCCAGTCACTCGAGTGTCTAACACCCGAACTATGTACGGTTCGCTCAAATTGCTGAGAAATGATTTTCGTCAGCGGATTTTCGTAATTATCTTCTGACGCGATTTATACGATCATCACATCGCCACGATGCATGATCCGAACGAATCAGATGAATATAGAAGTATATATCTGGATCGTCGATGAGACCTTTAATTCCTTAGCCTGTGCTGACGCCTAGCTCAGCTGCTAAAAGAACTATATCTAATCTAATTAGATTTATTATCGATCCAAATGGCTTCTATTGCTGCCTCAGCTGCAGCAATAATCCGCATTTGTTGTTAATTCGGCAACAGTTATCTTGCTCGGAATATTTCCAGCTTACTGTCCCAGTGTTCAAACTTTTATAGTACCATATTATTTACCGGTTGGAAACTTGCAGCAGTGATCCCAGTCACTTCAAGTTCTCCATCTCCATAGTTTAAGTCAACATCTTTAGTTCTCTCAGATACTAACAGATGTTCATAATCTTCAATCCAGTGACTATCACTTGGATTGACCCGATTGTGACTCCATATGCTCAAAGCGTATGAGACACCAATACAAGTACATTTTAAATGTACAATTTCCAGAGAGTGTTAACAACTCCAAATCTATCCATGTAGATCTTTATTCCTTGAATAAAGGTTGTTACTCCCCAGAATTCCACGGAGAATTTCTTATGAAAGCCAAGCTTTCACCGATTGTTTTATGGGAATTTAACTATCAGTGCTCTCCCACTAACCTCCTTATATACACAAGAATCATTTCGTTTTGAATTAAATCATACTCCATTATGATTACATCAAAACGATAATTCCTAGAACCTATGCTTGCTTCAATCCAAACATGGATCGAATAACCAGCAAAACTTGTTTGTCGGTTATACAAAATCGTCAGGATATTGTAAGCATCCTCCAAAGGGTTCCTTTTCAGGAAAGCGATTTTGATCTGCAACTGACACATTTCATAAATGAAATATGCAGTTATCAACAAGCATCTTCAAAATGGATTTACCATGGCAACAGGTAAAAGGTTGAATCGTTATTAACACAATGTGATAACGATACCTTCCGCCAAAAGCCCAGCTTTGTACGTTGGTATGTTGCCTTCCATGTATGTCTTCCTTGAAGACGTTTAATGTACCAATAGGCACAATGCCTTGGGTATAACAACTAGTATCCAAAATAGTTGTTATACATGGAATCCATTTCGGACTCATGGCACTTTGCCATAATAGGGAGTCGATACCTCGTATCACTTCCTCATACGTAATCAGTTGGTATACCTTAAAGATTAACATCTTTATGAGGTGAGATCAGAAACCCATACCCTAGGTTGTTTTCTGACTCTCTCTGATCTACGCGGTTCTTGTGTATTTGAAGATTAATGGTATAAATTCATCATTGATGAATTATATGTGTTCCATTTAGGATCTTGTGCCTTGAACAGTATTACTCCGATTTTCATCGAGTATCATGTTGGAGTTTAATCAAGTCCACAAGATCACAAACAATGCATAAAAAATCACATATGAACACATCAAAGGAGGTGGCGGAATCAACTCACATTGAATTTCGGTTTTGATGTTTGAAGAACAAAGGTGCGTTTTTAAGCTCCCTCCAAGCTCGGCAATGGCTTCCTTTGACAGTGGGCTGTGCGGTTTTGGGCGTGTAGATCTCCACCATTTTCGGCCATTGAAGACCACCATTGAAGCTCCAAGCTTCAAGCTCCAAAAGGAATCCAAGCACATGAATTCGTTTCCCTATCACCTAAGTATGCTCAAGGTGTGCTAGCACTTGTTCATCTTCATTTTTCTTCTCAAATTTTCGGTCAAACCAGAACAAAAATGAAGAAGAATCGGCAGTGAGCCGTGAAGAGGAAGAGGAGAGAGATGAAGAGTTTTGGCTCACTTGTTTCTAAAACCGTGAAGTCCAAAAACAATGAGAGAGT
>SKCR01009896.1:0-23077 GCA_019454045.1 Zanthoxylum bungeanum
ACAGAACCTCCTATTACACTTGTATGAGTATCCAATACCCAAATATATAAGAACTATGCCGTTACGCTTCCTTAACGCGCACAAATGTAATACTAGCCTATTCCGCATTAACGATGTCCAGTCTCGATAATACTACGACTATGGATATTTAATGATTAAACCTTTAGTGGATTGATACTGTCTCATATCTTATAATTCAGAACTAATCATAAAGACTTTTATCATTTATATATTTAAGTAATCTAATTACAAAATGATAAAATAGCAATTTCCTTTGTCACATAGTTAATTTGTACAAAAACCACAATGTCTTTTACAAATAGTGATGCTATGGGTCATAATTGTCCAACAACCTTGACTTTGGCCAACGAGCTGTATGAAACTTAACTAGGTAGATCTCTAAGATCAATTGGATCTCATCCAATTCCTAGATCCGTAGGTGGACCTCCAAGTCCAAAACATATATCCAATATATTTCCTAACATTTTCCTCTGAATCAACTAAGCCTTGGCTTTGGCTCAAAAAGCTTAATGATTCCAGTTAAGCTTGACCCATTGATAGTGGGAAAGCTTCGTAATCCACGTAGATGTACAGAAGTGACATTGAATTTGGCCAACAAGTCACAATTGCCAAAGACATGTGATATATAACAAAGCTTTCGTGGTTCAAACACATCCGCGATGGACAATGATCTTGACTTTGGCCAACAAATCAAAGTCAATCTTGGATCTTGAGAGAGAACCACTCAATAGAAGAAAAAAGCTTAATATTATAGTGAGGGTTTTTCGCGTAAATTGACAACCAATTTATTATCTTTGATTAGGTCTCATCAGACACCCTTAAACATAAATTCTAAAAGCATAATAAGGCGCGATAAATTATTAATGATATGCGAATGGATATATAATACAATTTGTTCCTATAACAAATCACTCTTTTTTTCTCTCTCCCGCTAGCACTTTACATACTTCTACCCAATTACATAATACATTAGAGAAACCCCATTTGCATTGAGGGGAATTGGTGAGAAGAGAAATACAAAGAGATAAGGAGGTGAAAGGCTGGACATGCAGGTCCAATTTAAGAAATAAGTACCATACTTACAACAATTTAAAAAATTGCCCCACCCATCTAATATCCATTTGATATACATTATTCATATAAATACATCCAAGTATTCACACAAAACATGCTATCAATCAATCTAATCCAATTAATTAATCTTTGATTAATGACCATCCAATGTTCATACAACGATTTTATTTGCGTGAGTCCAACTCGTTTAAGAATAAATACTCAAAGTACGTATTCTTGAATTATATCGAATTGCAATTTTAAATCCAATTTAAATTGTATCCAATACTAATTCAAATTTAATTCCAAATTAAATAATTACACTTATAATAGTGCTTTTTAGACTTGGATTCCAAATCCAATCTAAATGGGTCTCAAAGGCCCAATTAGCATCCAATACTATTCAATTAAAGTCCAATGGGCTTTCAATTAATTCTTTAGGCATGGGATTTGGCCATAATGGATCAAACCTAAAATGCCAAGGCCCAATTAAGAATCGTCTTATACCAAAAATCAATTTAGGCCCATTAGGCCCAATTAAAATTTGTTTTAAAGACCCAAAAGTCATATTTTGGACTTTATGGAAATGGTTTTAGGCCCAATTGGATCCAACCCAATTGTCCAAAACCAAACTTGGCCCAACCAAGCCCATTAGCCCAAATATAACAAATTAGCCCAATCCAAATTTAAAGAGTAATTTATATAAAATAATATTCCAAATATCATATGAATTTCAATTAAAGTGTAATAGGCACAATTAATCAATTAATCTAATGTTTCCAAAACACTAATTAATCCAATTAATCATGCTTAATTATCCAATTCATGTCCAACACAAATTGAAGCAAAAACAACTCATTCCAACATGCTCAAGCTCACGGCAATACATGAAATTAACATCCAATTTTGATTTCAATCAAATTAAATCAACAATTAACATTCAATTTCATGCCAATTAACATATCCAATTGTCAAATTTCAAAAAACACCATGAACATTTTCTAGGGTTCATTCGGCCATGTAAAGGAATTTGGGATTTTTGATCCAATCAATTTTTCTCAATACCAAAGATGCACAAATCCAATTCATCATCATTCAAACATAACCAAACAATCAATTTAGAATTTTCACACTCCAAGCATAAAATCCCCAAATTAAAGTTTACAAACACTAGATTCAAATCAAGCTTAGATCTCGCTCTGATACCATTGTTAGTGTCCTAGATATGCCAAGGATCTCTAAACAGGATTTGTGTGTGAATAAATCTAGTGAAAGTAGCGGAAATACTAACATTGATCAGATTGGAGATTTCAGAATTTCCATGGATGTAGAAGCTCCAAACCCTCCTTTTGAGATCCAAACTCTTGGGTGAGTTTCCATATCACCTTTTTTTGACTCCCAAAGTTCTAGCTATGATGAATTTTTGCAACAAAAGTTCAAGAAAAGAGAGGGAGAAGTTCGGCCAAGATGAAGAGAAAAGAGAGAGATGATGAATAGTTGTGTTGACTTGGTGGTGTGTTGGTTTAAATAATCAAATTACTATTCCCAACTACCACCATCATAATTGACATGTGATGTGAGTTGTGGGTCCCACCCAATTTTCAAATTCCAAATTTGAGATGACTTGTACAACACATTTTGGGCCCGGGTTCGTTTAACCCGACTAAACGAATTTTTCATCGCGACTTAGTTAAATCCAATTTAATTAAAAAATAATGCCTAGCAAAATTTTTACGAAAGGTCCCTTACAAATTAATTCTTAATTAATTCGTTCATATGAATTAAAATCCAATTTTAATTCCCTATTGAAATCCAATTTCAATTAATATATCCAATATATTATTTTAGCCCAATTAAATAAATTAAATAGTAAAATCCAATTTAACTATTAAATTTACTTTGCCGATTAATTCAAAATTAATCGCATTCTCTCTTTTGTTGTTTATTCGGCAACAATATCTTGCTTGGAAGATTTCCAACACACTGTTCCGTTATTCAAACTATATAGTACCCTTATTGCGACTTACAGTCGTTATTATCGGTTTGGAAACTTGCAACGGTGAACCCAGTCACTTCAAGTTCTCATTCTCCATGTATAAGAAAGCATCTTTAGTTCATCTAAGATACTTAAGGACGTTCTTAACATCAATCCAGTGACCATCACTTGGATTGGCCCGATTGTGACTCCATATGCTCAAAACATATGAGACACTAGGTCACGTACATATATTTCAATGTACGATTCCTCGGAGAGTGCCAACAACTTTTAGATCTATCCCAGTAGATCCTTATTCCTAGAATAAAGGTTGTCTCTCCCAAGTATTCTATGGAGAATTTTCATGAAAGCCAAGCTTTCACCGATTTTATTATGGGAATGTCATTTCCAAGAAATGATATATCATCATTATATAGGACAATCATTGTCAGTGCGCTCCCACTAACCTCCTTATATACACAAGAATCATTTTCGTTTTGAATTAAATCATATACCATTATGATTACATCAAAACGTTGGTTCCAAGAACGCAATGCTTGCTTCAATCCATAAATGGATCGAATTAACTTGCAAACATTGTTTGCATGTTTTGGTACGACAAAACCATCAGAATATTTATAAACATCCTCCAAAAGGTTTCCGTTTAAGGAAAGCGAATTTGACGTCTATATGCCATATTTCATAAATGAAATATGCAGCATTAGCAAGCATTATCTAAATGGATTTAATCATGGCAACAGGTAAAAGGTTTCGTTGTAATCGACACGATGTTGATAACGATACCTTTTCACTACAAGCCTAGCTTTGTACGTTTGTATGTTGCCATCCTTGTATGTCTTCCTTGAAGACTCATATAGTACCAATATGCATAATGCCTTCCGGTACATCAACCAGTATCCAAACTTGGTTGGTATACATGGAATCCATTTCGGACATTATGGAATTTTGCTATAATAGGGAGTCGATACCTTGTATCACTTCCTCATACGTAGCCAGTTTTTCTTCCTCAATAAGATTGACATCTTTATAAGGTGAGATAAGAACCCATACCTCCCAGGTTGTTTCCTGACTCTCTCCGACCTACGCGGTTCTTGTGTATTCGAAGATTGTGGTATAGTTTCATCCCTGATGAACTGTTTGTGTTCCGTTAAAGGATCGGTGCCTGGAACAGTATCACTACGATTTTCATCGAGTTTTACTTTCCTCCCACTTACCACTGCATATAGATATTACTCTTAGGAAAACCGCATGGAGAACAACAATTACATTGTTCTCTTGTGAGTTGTATAAGTACTATACTTTGGTTTCCCTAGGACAACCTACAAATAGGCACTTATCTGATTTGGGTTCTAGTTTGGTATCATCCAAACATATGCCTAGCAATCCCAAATCTTCAGGAATGAGAAAACCCGGTTTCTTTCCTGTTCATATCTAATATGAAATCTGTCCAACAGATTTTTATGGAACCTTATTCAAAATAAGTATTGCATTGTTAAATGCGTATCCCTAGAAGGAAAATGGTAACTTAGAGCGACTCATCATTAACCTTACTAAGTCCAATAAAGTTCGGTTTCTCTGATCGGACACACTGTCAAATTGAGGTGTTCCAGGAGGAGTCCACTATGAAAGAATACCATACTCTTTCAAATAGTCGAGAAACTTATTACTTAATGACGGGCGTAAACAGACACGTATAATGCAAGCGCACGTATCGTTCAAGTAGTATAAAAATATCGATCCCATGAGGACTTAATTCCTACTGTTGTTATTAATTATTGATACTATTTATTTACAGGTATCTAATTATATGGAGAAGAGAATGATTGTTTGATTGGTTGAATGTGGTTTTCCTTAATTAAAATAAATAAAATAAACAAAAGAAAATACTAAGGAAAATAACAAAAGACTCAAAGATCTAGGGTTGTGAATCATTCTAATATCTTTTAAAAGATGAAGTGATTATTTTATGTTTGTGTAATAAACCAGTTTACTATCCTGGAACACGAAATTATGCAAAAGCCTCTGTCGATGGTCAGACGCAAATACCCAGTTTAACCCAATTGAACCATATGTCTATGTCAACCAAATTATCTGGATTCATTAAGTTTAAGTTCCAATTATGGCTACCTCCGCCCGACAGGTATATGTATATCCTGTAAGGAAATCTATTAAAGGGTTATCTATCCTCAAGGAAGATCGTGGACTATTAAGTCTAAGGCTGAAACCTAAAATCCATATGTCTAGTTCATTTTAGATTTACCACATCAATCTTATTGGTGATCAGACAACAAGAAGCATTAAGCTTAAGACTTAATAAGTAAACCTTTAAATTACCCAAACTATAAAATAACCCTTTATAAACCGGTGATATTAGAATTCATCACAACCCTAGATAACTAACACATAACTAGGGCTAGTAAAAACTTAAATAAAATAAAAGACATAAAGTAAAATGATGAAAAGTAAATGACGGAAAGTAAATTACAATAAAATAAAATGCTAAGGTAAAATGAATTACTTTTACTACTACTAATTTAGATATCTCCAATAATATAATATATAAACTTGTGATAACATTACCAACCAGTAATATAGGCGGTATCCTGATTAAATCAAATTAAGTCCAACCAGCCATTAAGGTGGTAAAAAGATTTGTCCATGAACCTGCCATATAGGCGGTAAGAAAGTTTAATTACCAACCGACCAATCTGGCGGTATCCTTGATTAGTCAGGTATAAACTAGATTAAAATAAATTACAAACCGACCAATCTGGCTGTATCCTTTTTAAGTCAATATTTTAATAGTGAATACATTATATTTAAGGGAGATTAATCTAAATAACAATAGTAAAATAATTACCTTTCACTATAGCTGAGGAAGTTACCTCCTCATGGTAAATAGTAAAAACTGTAAAAAGTAAAAAACAAGTAAATTATTATTATTACAAAACGTAATTAAAATTAATTACAAAACTAAAAACTAAAAACTAAAAATTAAAAGAAAGTAGAGAGAGAAACTCTCTTTTTGCATCAAATAGATGAGAGAGAGTGATACAAATGAAACTGGAATTTTGCGCTTTATTTATAGGGGTCAGTAGGATTCCAACGTCGCGACGCCAATCCAACGTCGCTACGCCAGATATGTTGACATGGCACGCTCTGGTTCGTCGGTTGCAGATTCTGGATAAGGTGATAAGGTGACACGTGGCAAGGTGGTTGGGGCTCAATTATTGTAACACGTGGCGGCTTCTGATTGGTCGGCTAGATTCTTATCCACCACGTGTCAGATAAGGATTAGATAGCCAATAATTGATGCTAACGTGGCGGTGACGTGGCGACCCGTGGGAAAGGGACTGTCGGCACCATAGAATTGCGACACGTGGCACTTCCTGATTGGCTGATGATGACGTGGCGGTGAGGTGGAATGTTGACTCGGTCAACTTGGTGATGTGGCTCATGACGTGGAAATGACGTGGAGTGACACATGGTGACACGTGGCGATGGTGACTGTCGGCACCGTAAGATGCTGACACGTGGCACGGCGCATGTTAGCAGATCGGCGGTGATGGTGACACGTGGCACGGTGCATTTTAGCAAAGTCAAACTTTTCTCAGATTCTGAATTGTGGACCTGGCGCACGTTAGCACTGTTCGGCGCACGTTAGGCGTCGCGACCCGAAAGGTCTTGGCGTCGCGATGCGGGAAATTACCAAAATGCCATTTTCGTCTAATTTTCACTATTTTGGCCCAAATCACCTCCAGAGTGTCCTGAAACTTTATTTATCTACAAAATAACACAAAACACATCAAAATATTCACAAGACTCAAGAAACTATACAAAATATTAGGTTAAATGAGTGGGAAATAATGATAGATTTACCACTCATCACACCCCCAAACCTAAAATTTTGCTAGTCCTCGAGCAAAACATAGAATAACATAATTTAACTAAGCCACTTTCGTAGGGATCACGGTTGCATTTAGCGTATGCAACAAGCCTTTAAACCCCTAGGTGTCCCTAGTGGACGAGTTGTAGTCTCGTGAGGGTTTACAGCAATGATACCCACAAACATTTTATAAAAGTAAAAAGGTAGTGAAACTAATGCAAACAAAAGCAAAAAGACAAGTAAAAAGAGAATAAAGAAGTTAGTGACTAATTAGGTGAAACTTCTACTCCAAGTTACTAGTTGTTTTGTTTCTTTCTAAATTACTGAATAAGTAAATTCTCCGATTATATTTACCATTCTTCATATACACAGCCAACATAATATTAAACAACTCATTTTTGCCCACAACAGTCATAAATGTAGTTGATAAGAGAGTAATATTTTTGTCCTAAAGTTTTATCGGAATTCACACTTTTTTGCAGCAATGGAATAATTTTTCTGATTTTTCTGATTTTTTCTTTGATTTTTTTATTCTCTATTTTTTATTTATATACAATATCTTCCATCTATGTAACGAGCTTTGGGCCGGTGGCTCCCAAACCAGTTGGCTTTAGGGCACCAGGTGTTAAAATACCCCTACAGACTTAATTACTCAGACTTCAGATATATATTTTTGCAGCACCTTCGATCCATGTAGCGAGCTTTGGGCCAGTGACTCCCAAACCAGTTGGCTTTAGGGCACTAGGTGTTAAAACACTTTTACAGACTTAATGACTCGGATCTCAAATTTTTTTTTTTATTTTATTTTATTTTATTTTTTTTATCCATTGCTTTTTTTGAGATGTTTCCTCCAATTAAATTAAAGCACTAAATATTACAAACTTTTCAATTTTAACTCATGTCCCTATGTTACTATGCATATTGATAATAACTGCCAACTGAGTATATGAAGATCCATTTTAGTCCTTTTTATGGAGAATTCACAAATTAAATAATTCAAAAGGAAATAAACAAAAATTAACTTGTTCTGAAATAGGTTTGAGATACGTATCAGGAGTGGAAACTCATTACTCAGCTATCTCTCACCAATTTCACCCTTTTTAGTCAAAATAAAAACACAAAAACACAAAAAAAATTTGTAATTTTTGAAAATTTTTCAATTTTTTTATATTTTTCGAAAAATTTTGGACTAAAAATAAAAATAACACACAAACTAAAAACAAGGTACTGATCAACTAATTACCTCCCCCAAACCTAAATGAGACATTGTTCCCAATGTCTTAAACAGTAGAAGAAGAGTTTAGAAGGTAGAACCTGGTTAGCTGAAATTCTACAAGAAATTAAAGGTTAAGATCCAGATTAACATGACGCCTCTTACCACGATCGACCTCAGACCAATTTATCTTTGAAAGGATAGGGTCAACTTGTGGTTCATAGGCTAAGAGTTGGTCTATTAGATCCGGAGCAGTTCTGGCAGTAAAGAGGAGTTCTTTCAAAGGTTTTGACACGAACCCATTTCTCTGGGCATCATCAAGAAATACACAAAGAAAATCATAAAATCCATCAACGTTAAATAGTCCAAGCGGTTTCTGGTGTATGTTCAGGTTCGCCCAAGATAGAACAATAAAAATTTCCTCCAATGTGCCCAAGCCACCTGGCAAAGCAATAAAAGCATCAGCTCGGTTAATCATTTCTACCAGTCGTTCAGACATACCCGGCACAATAAGTTCCTCTCCGTTTGATGGTTCAATAAGATTTGCCTCTGCCAAGGCTTTTGGGATGATTCCCAAAACGTGACTGCCTCCTTCCTGTACGGCATTTGAAACGATTCCCATAAGTCCAAGATTGCCTCCGCCATATATTAAGTGCATATTTCTTACAGCTAAGACTCGACCCAATTCTTGTGCTTCTTCTACGTATTGTGGCTTAACACCAACACTACTATCGCAAAACACACAGATGTTTTCAACTCGTCTTCTTGAAGTGGCTTCTATTTTTTTTATGTATTTCTTTCTCAACTCTGGATGCCTTCAAAAGTGTAATGACGGTCTGAATTTACAGTACCTAAAAAGGGTGAGTAAAAATAGCACAAGTCTTTTCCAGAGGACGATTAGTAGCGAAATAATATCGTGATAGTCAAAAAGGTCTGGATCCTGTCGGAGAAAATAAAAGAAAACAACAAAACAAATTACAATTATTAAGAAAAGACAAAGAGATATAATATTTACAAGAAAAGTAGCGGCTTGATTGACGTCTATGCGTCAGGGATAAGCTTCCCATCCAATTTTCTTATAAATTGGCAAACAGGGTCTTTTTGAGTCAGATTCCCGAGACTTAACAGTTGTCTTTCCTTTTGGAATTGTCCATATAACATGCGAATTTCATGATACACACATCCACTGGGATGCGTCTCAAGAGTTTTAGATATGTCATCCAAAGACTCCTTACTCAAGCCATCCCTAATGAAGTTAATCTTATCTTCGCGGTTATCGGACACCATTCCTAAAGAACGACAACGAGTATTACAAAACATGCGAGCACATTTATAACAAACACACATTCTTTTGGCTCTTCTCTTTTTAGCATATGTGCTCTTTCCTAAGCCAGGCATATGTGAAATAAAAGAGTCAGAAGACTCACCTGCCAATCAGACCCGTGCTTCAATTAACCAACGAATGTCAGTAGGAATACCTTTGATCATCAATAATCTCATCCGTTCCAAGCAAGCTTTGTAGACTTTCATAAGAGATTTTTGAGGGAGAGAAGGAATTGCTTGCGAAGATTTGCGAGAACTTCTTCCATTTTGAAATGACTAAACCTGCAAAAATTAAACACACAAAAATAAAACACACCAGATCACAATATATACAAAAATTGCATGGGTTGCCTCCCTGCTAGCGTTAAGTTTAGAGTCGTCAGCCAGACGTGACTTCTCGAACGTTAAGCTGGATCTGAAAGTGTAACACTTTCTTTTTGTCGCTCAAATAATTCTCCCCAGTAGTGTTTGACATGCTTGTTTTTAACCTTGAAAGTTTTGTTAGCGTCAGGATCATGTATCTCAACGGCTCTATCTAGTAAAACTTTGGTGATCACAAATGGACTTGACCACCGTGATTTTGGCTTCCATGGGAAGAATTTCACCCTTGATTTGTTTAATAGTACCTTCTGCCCTGGTTCTAGTTGTATGCGCACTAACTTCTCATCATGTCTTTTCTTGCCCTTTTCTTTGTACAACTTGGCATTCTCAAAAGGCTGTATGTGAAATTCCTCCAATTCGTTGAGCTGGTGGAACTTTTTCTCTTCTGTTACTTGTAGTGCAAGAATTTGCTTCTTCAGTACAAAAGACGCTTTATCTTTAGGCTCCACAGGCAATTGACATGTTTTAAGTTTGTCAGTAGAACTTTGCATTGCATTAGAGTTCTGAATGGTACTGTGTATCACATCAAGTTTGAAACATTCCTCATTCTTTTCATCATCTGGGAAATTCAGGGCCTTGAAAACATTGAATGTAATTTCTTGGTCATGTACCCTCATAGTTAATTCTCCTTTTTGTACATCAATAATGGTTCGACCTGTAGCCAAGAATGGTCTCCCGAGGATGATTGGCACGTCTCCGTCTTCCTCCATATCAAGGACAATAAAATCTACTGGGAAAATGAATTTGTCAACCTTGACCAGCACATCCTCAACTACGCCCTTGGAAATACGAGCGTTCTATCAGAAAGTTGTAGTGAGACTGAAGTTGGCATTGTTTCTCCAATCTGTAATTTCCTGAAAATAGAAAAAAGCATCAAGTTAACACTCACACCTAAATTACACAGAGCCTTACCAAAGTCATGTTCTCCTATGGTGCAAGGAACAGTGAAACTGCCAGGATCTTTCAACTTTGGGGGAAGTTTCCTCTGAATGATAGCGCTGCATTCTTCTGATAATGCTACTGTCTCGTAATCTCCCAATCTCCGCTTTCGTGAAAGAATGTCTTTCATAAATTTGGCATAGCTGTGCATTTGTTCCAACACTTCTGCAAATGGAATGTTGTTATGCAGGTTTTTGAAGATCTCCAGGAACCGAGAAAATTGCTTGTCCAATTTGTTCTTTTGAAGACGTTGAGGAAAATATGGAGGTGGAATGATCTGTTATTTTTCCTTTGCTTCTTTTTCCTCCATCTGTTGCTTTGTTTCTTTTGGAACTTCCTCAGCAACTGTTTTGGCTCCAACATCTTTGTTGTTTTCAGTACCGCTTTTTAACATGATGGCATGACATTGCTCCTTCCCCATGTTTCTTGGATTTGGCTCTGTGTTGCTAGGAAGGATACCTGGCGGTCTGTAACTCTGAGCATTTGCCAGTTGTCCAATTTGATTCTCCAATGCTTTAATAGAAGCAGATTGACTTTGAATTAATGCTGCTTGGATTGAAACATAGCATCATATCTTGCTGCTTGAGATTGAAATATAGTATCATATCTTGCTGCTTGAGAGTCATGTTTTGCTTCTATCTTTTTCAAGTGGGTCAACACTTCTGTTATTCCTGGTTCATTTGCCTACTCCTGGCTTTTGTTCTGTTGCTGGAATTCATGTGGTGGATAGTTCTATTGTTGGACTGAATTGTTGCTCCATGAAAAATTGGGATGATTCCTCCACCCTGGGTTGTAGGTGTTGGAATATAGATTGTTCCCCTGTTTGTTGAAATTGTTGACATAATTCACCGTCTCTTCAAGTTGGTTCGACTTTGGTGCTCCTCCATATGGTGAACTTGTGATCCAGTGGTAAGAGTCTCCATGAATTTGCATATCTGATCTAGCTTGGCGTTGACTGCTGTATTGGCTCCACTTTCATAAATTCCTGCAATTCTTTGGATCATGCTCCTTTCTGTTGGCCACAAGGAATTGTTGTTGGCCATTTCTTTGATTAGGTCCCAGGCTTGATCTTCTCCTTTTACCATTAAAGCTCCTCCAGCAGCAGCATCGATTGTGGTTCTCATTATTCCAGAAAGTCCATTATAGAATGTTTGGACTTGAAGCCATTTTGGAATTTCATGGTGAGGAAATTTCCGGAGTAAATCTTTGTACCTTTCCCAAGCTTCGCAGAGGGATTCTAAATCTTGTTGTACAAAGGATGTGATGTCATTTCTCAGCTTTCCGGTTCTGGCTGGTGGAAAGTACTTTGCAAGAAATTTGGTGGCTAAAGTGTTCCAAGTTGTGATAGAACCTGCTGGTAGTGAATGTAGCCAAGCTTTAGCTCAGTCTTTCAGGGAATATGGAAAAAACTCGCAGTCTCATTGCTTCTTCTGATGCTCCGTTGTAGTTGAAAGTGCCACAAACTTCCAGGAAGTTACTGATGTGGGCATTAGGATCTTCAGATGCATTCCCCCCGAACTGGACTGACTACTGAATCATCTGAATGCATGTTTTGATGTCACACACATTTGCTGGTAAGGGAGGAAGTACAATACAGGAAATGAGTCTGTCAACCTCCGGAATGGTTCTGTCTCGAATGGGAATTGGTGGTGCAACCTCCAAAGGTTCAGGTTCCATGTTGACTAAAGCTTTTTGGCCTTCTCGCCTTTCCCTTCTCAACTGTCTGATGGTTCTTTCAATTTCTGGGTCAAGCGGTCGAAGTTCAAAGATTTTGGTTCGTCTCATGTTGTTTCTGAGAACCTGAAACACAAGAAAACAAAAACAATAAGTAAAAAGAATTAGATACAAGTAACGTATCTAACCCCACAACTAATAGTGAAAGATAAATAAGTCCTCGACAACGGCGCCAAAAACTTGACCGGCGTAAACACACACGTATAACGCAAGAGCACGCATCGTTCAAGTAGTATAAAAATATCGATCCCACGAGGACTTAATTCCTACTGTTGTTATTAATTATTGATACTATTTATTTACAGGTATCTAATTATATGGAGAAGAGAATGATTGTTTGATTGGTTGAATGTGGTTTTCCTTAATTAAAATAATAAAATAACAAAAGAAAATACTAAGGAAAATAACAAAAGACTCAAAGATCTAGGGTTGTGAATCATTCTAATATCTTTTAAAAGATGAAGTGATTATTTTATGTTTGTGTAATAAATCAGTTTACTAACCTGGAACACGAAATTATGCAAAAGCCTTTGTCGATGGTCAGACGTAAATACCTAGTTTAACCCAATTGAACCATATGTCTATGTCAACCAAATTATTTGGATTCATTAAGTTTAAGTTCCAATTATGGCTACCCCCGCCCGACAGGTATATGTCTATCCTGTAAGAAAATCTATTAACGGGTTATCTATCCTCAAGGAAGATCGTGGGCTATTAAGTCTAAGGTTGAAACCTAAAATCCCTATGTCTAGTTCATTTTAGATTTACCACATCAATCTTATTGGTGATCAGACAACAAGAAGCATTAAGCTTAAGACTTAATAAGTAAACCTTTAAATTACCCAAACTATAAAATAACCCCTTATAAACCGGTGATATTAGAATTCATCACAACCCTAGATAACTAACACATAACTAGAGCTAGTAAAAACTTAAATAAAATAAAAGATATAAAGTAAAATTCTGAAAAGTATATGACGGAAAGTAAATTATAATAAAATAAAATGCTAAGGTAAAAGAAATTACTTTTACTACTACTAATTTAGATATCTCCCATAATATAATATATAAACTTGTGATAACATTACCAACCATCCATATAGGCGGTATCCTGATTAAGTCAAATTAAGTCCAACCAACCTTTAAGGCGGTAAAAAGATTTGTCCATGAACCTGCCATATAGGCGGTAAGAAAGTTTAATTACCAACCGACCAATCTGGCGGTATCCTTGATTAGTCAGGTTTAAACCAGATTAAAATGAATTACCAACCGACCAATCTGGCGGTATCCTTTTTAAGTCAATATTTTAAATAGTGAATATATTATATTTAAAGTAGATTAATCTAAATAGCAATAGTAAAAGAATTACCTTTCACCCTAGCTGGGGAAGTTACCTCCTCATGGTAAATAGTAAAAACTGTAAAAAGTAAAAAACAAGTAAATTACTATTATTACAAAACGTAATTAAAATTAATTACAAAACTAAAAACTAAAAACTAAAAATTAAAAGAAAGTAGAGAGAGAAACTATCTCTTTACATCAAAGAGATGAGAGAGAGTGGTACAACTAAAACTGGAATTTCGCGCTCTATTTATAGGGGTCAGTAGGGTTCCAGCGTCGCGATGCCAATCCAGCGTCGCTACGCCAGATATGTCGACGTGGCACGCTCTGGTTCGTCGGTTGCAAATTCTGGATAAGGTGATAAAGTGACACGTGGCAAGGTGGTTGGGGCTCAATTATTGTGACACATGGCGGCTTCTGATTGGTCGGCTAGATTCTTATCCGCCACGTGTCAAAAAGAATTAGATAGCCAATAATTGATGCTGACGTGGCGGTGACGTGGCGACACGTGGGAAAGGGCTGTCGGCACCATAGAATTGCGACACGTGGCACTTCCTGATTGGCTGATGATGACGTGGCGGTGAGGTGGCATGTTGACTCGATCAACCTGGTGATGTGGCTGATGACGTGGAGTGATACGTGGCGAAACCTGGCGATGGTGACTATCGACCCCGTAGGATGCTGACACGTGGCACGGTGCATGTTAGCTGATCGGCTGTGATGGTGACACGTGGCACGGCGTATTTTAACAAAGTCAAACTTTTCTCAGATTCTGATTTGTGGACCCGGCGCACGTTAGCACTGTTCGGCACACGTTAGGTATCGCGACGCGAAAGGTCTTGGCGTCGCGATGCGGGAAATTACCAAAATGCCCTTTTTGTCCAATTTTCACTGTTTTGGCCCAAATCACCTCCAGAGTGTCCTGAAACTTTATTTATCTACAAAATAACACAAAACACATCAAAATATTCACAAGACTCAAGAAAATATACAAAATATTAGGTTAAATGAGTAGGAAATAATGATAGATTTACCACCCATCACTTAAGTATTTTCCACCACGGTCTAACCGTGACGGTTTTAATACTTTAGCCAGTCTGTCTGTCTACTTCGAGTTGAAACTCTAAAAGTTTCTGACTTGTGTTTCATTAAGATACACATAACCATAACGCGATGCCACATCCATAAAGGTTACGAAGTATTCATATCCACCTTTACCCTAGCTAGCTATGGGCCCACTTACGTCACTATGAATGAGGGCTAACAGATCGGTGCCTAAAACATCTTTTACCAAGTAAAAGATGTTTTAGGCACTTTGCCTAATAAACTAGATTCGTAGACATCATTTGATTAGAATCAAATCTGTCCTAGTACCCTTCTTCGAAAGTGTGGATATACGAGTCTTGTTAATGTGTCCCAGACAACAATGCCACAAATAAGTCTCATCTGATTAAATCATTTTGAGCTATTTGTTTGTCATGTTATACGTTTGAGATTCATTTATATTCAAAATATAAATACTGTTATTCACATCTAATGTGTTTATCTCAATATCATCTTTATAAAATAAAACACTTAGTGTTCTAGAATATAAAGGTATACCCGCAACGGGTTAAACTTAGATATAGAGATAATATTTCTTGTCAAACTAGGTACATTATAACAATTTCCTAATTTAAGTAATACCCGAAGGGTAGTTCCTAAACTCAGGATTCTACGGTTAAAACAATGACTTTCGTCTCGTTTCCGACTTGTAGGTCGATCTCAATTGAAGTCAGTCTTCTGCTTATCAACAGATTCTGCACATCAGTACATATTTATGTACCACATTTAATATCAAAAATCCAATTTTGAAACTAATAGTGAACATGTTTATGACAAATATACTTGAAGCTGGAGCCTTGCTCCGCCTTCACTTCCTTCATGTCTGCCTTGTCCATATGGCAGTCACGCATCCAGTGACCCCGTTTGCCACAGTTTAGGCAGACACCTTGGGATATGTCATTTGTCTTCCTAGAAGACTGTGAAGATTTTGCCTCTGCCACTTTTAGAAGCTTTGGCTCTGCCTCCTTGAGCATAGCCATCAACTCTCCAAGAGTTTACTCTTGGTTCATAATGAACCTGCCCCAGCTTTCAGGTAGAGACTATAATATCAAATATTTGGTAGTCTCGGCCACATAGGTAATGTCCAGCTAACCTAGCTGATCGATGTCAGCAATCATCTGTGACACCTAGTGTTCGATAGATGTACCTTCTAACATACACGAGCGAAAGAGCTTCTTTTGCAATTAGTACTTCGAAGATCTAAGATTAGATCGATGAAGATCTTTAATTTCATCATCATGGTACAAGGATTTAATTCTAACGACGGAATTAAAGAGTCATTGCAGTAAGTATAACGGATTGAGCACTAAAGTTATCATCACCATGAGTCTTCAAAAGCTCATTCTCCACTATTTGCTCAACTCCGAGCTTAGGCCCAAGTGGTTGCTCTATCAAATAGAGTAACTTCTCAGTTCCCAGGACTATCATGAGGTTGCATTCCCAATCTGAAAATTAAAGCTGTTTAAAGACATTTTCTCCCAGGATTATGTTTTAAACGCTAATCTTTCAGTTATCTTGATTGCTATAGTCCAACTATCCAATCAATGATTTCAGGTATAATAAATATAATGATTACTATAGTCTAACTATATAATCAACTATAATTTGATTGGTTAAATTCAAATATATTGATTACTATAATCCAATTATATAATCAACTATAAATTGAAGTAGTTTGAATTCAGTCCAACTGTTTAATTTTAAAACAACAATTAAATATTAAAATAATGACGAAAAATGAAATGAGCGCGTTTTGGCAAGTATCTAAACGAAATTGCAAATTTAATACTTGCCTCCCACTATTTTTCGACGAGCCTCTAACCCTCTGTTGAGTACTCGGGAAACCTAGTTTCCTAGTGGGCTAGGATCCCGTTAAATAACACACAACCTTGACTTTGGCCAACAAGCTGTATGATATTTAACTAGGTAGATCTCTAAGATCAATTGGATCTCATCCAATTCCTAGATCCAATAGGTGGACATCCAAGTCCGAAACATATATCTAATATATGCCAATATATCCGATATATTCCCTAACCTTTTCCTTTGAATCAACTAAGCCTTGGCTTTGGCACAACAAGCTTAATGATTCCAGTTAAGCGGGACCCATTGACCTTGGAAAGCTTCGTAATCGATGTCGATGGACAAGAAGTGATCTTGGCTTTGGCCAAAAAATAACAACTTGGACAAGACATGCGATATGGAACAAAGCCTTCATGATTCAAACACATCCGCATTGGACAAAGGTCTTGACTTTGGCCAACAAACTAGTGCCAACCTTGGATCTTGAGAAAGAATCATTCAATGGAAGGAGAACGCTTAATATTTGTTGAGGGTTTTTCGCGTAATTGGCAACCAATTAATTATCTTTGATTAGGTCTCATCATACACCCATAAACATGCATTCTAAAAGCATAATAAGGCGCGATAAATAAATTAATAATGATATACGGATGGATATATAAAACATTTTGTTCCTAGAACAAATCACTCCCTTTACTCTCCCCGGCTAGCATTATTCTTACTTCTACCCAATTACATAACACTTCTAAAGAAACCTCATTTACATTGAGGGGGATAAGTGAGAACAGAAATACAAAGAGTCAAGAGGTAATAGGCTGGACACGCAGGTCCAATTTAATAAATTCTAAATTTATTACAATAATTTCCAAAATTACCCTCACCCATCTAATATCCATCCGATATACATTATTCATACATCACATCCATGTATTCACACAAAGCATGTTATCAATCAATCTAATCCAATTAATTAATCTTTAATTAGTGACCATCCAATGTTCAAACAACGATTTGATTTGCGCGAGTCCAACTCGTTTAAGAATAAGTACTCAAGGTACTCATTCTTGAATTATATCAAACTACAATATTAAATCCAATTTTAATTTGTATTCAATACTAATTCTTTATTTAATTCCAAATTAAATAATTACACTTTATTAATGAGCCTTTACGACTTAGATTCTAAATCTAATCTTAACGGGTCTCAAAGCCCAATTAACATCCAATATCAATTTAATTAAAGTCCAATGGGCTTTCAATTAATTTCTTAAGGCATGGGCTTTCGTCAATATGGGTCAAACCCAAATACCAAGGCCCAATTAAGGAATCACCCTTTGCCAAAAATCAATTTAGGCCCATTAGGCCAAATTAAAATTTTAAAGGCCCATTATATTATATTTGGACTTTATGGAAATGGTTTTTGGCCCAATTTGATCCAACCAATTATCCTAAACCAAACATGGCCCAACCAAGCCCATTAAGCCCAAATACAACATTAATAGCCCAATTCCAAATTAAGCCTAATTAATTAAATTCTAATATTCCTAATATCACAATTTAATTAACTAAAGTGTATTAGCCATAATTAACTAGTTAAATTAATATTTCCAAAACACAAATTACACTAATTAATCATGCTTTAATTAATCAACTTATGTCAAACACAAATTGAAGCAAAATCAATCCCAACAGCTTACAAGGCTCACGACAATTAAGGACTTTTTATATCAATTTTGATTTCAATCCAATTAAATCACAAACTAATATATCCTATGCATTTTAAACACATCCAATTGTCTAAAATTCAAAAATCACAAAGAGCTACAAATGGGTTCACATTCGGCCAAGCCTCAAAATTTGGGGAAAATTAATCCAATTAATTTTTCATCAAATTGATTATACATAACTCTAAATTATCAATATATAAGCATATTCAAACAAACAATTTGATCAAAACATGCTCAAATCAAAAAAACCCAAATCAAGATTAAGAACCCTAAATTCAATTTCATGCTCAATTATGGCTCTGATACCATTGTTAGGTTTTCTAGGTCAAACCAAGATCAATTAAGCAAGAAATCATGTGAATACAACAAAGTAAGAATGCGGAAAATACTCACTTTGACCGGTTTTGGATATAGGAGATAACAAAAATTCCAAGCCTTTGTGTTGTGCTCCAAGCTCCCCTTTGATGTATGTAAAGCTTCCAAGCATCTCCTTGAATTCCAAACTCATGGATATGTTTCCCTAACACCTTTGAATGACTCCTTTAATGTGCTAGCATTGTTGATTTTGAAGTAAAATCAACAAGCGAATGAGCCCTAGGCTCTCGGCAATGGAGAGGAAAAACAAGGCCAAGTTTCGGCCAAGAGAGGAAAAATGAGAGAGAGTTTAGCTTTTGGTATATTTGATTTCTAAAACCAATTACACTTATGAAAAGTCAACTCCAAATTTGGTATATGCTTTTCCAAAAAGCATAAAGCAAATTGGAGGGAAAATTGGCATTCAATGACTCCATCTACTTCCATCATGAATAGTGACTGGATGTCAATCACAAAAAGGTGACATGACTTCCATCACTAAAGTGACAGGCGATGTGACTTGTAGGCCCCACTTTAATTCAAAATCCGAGTGGGCCCACAAACACATTCCGGGCTCGGGTTCGTTAATTCCAAATTAACGAATTTTCCGTTACGACGTAATTAAATCAAATTTAATTAAATAATTATGCCTAGTAAAATTACTATTCACGTCGCTCGCGAATTAATTCTAAATTAACTCGTTCGCCCGAATTAAAATCCAATTTTAATTTCGTTATGAAATCTAATTTCATTTAATATATCGAATATATTATTTTATCAATTAATTCCGAATTAATCGTTCTCTCTCTATTAATAGAATTTTATCCCAGATAAAATTCTCCGTAATTAATCCTAGATTAATTTTCTCTCTCTTCCAATTAATCACAGATTAATTATGTTCGAGTCATACGTCATCGGTGAATATTCGGGAAGCGACCCATAAGATCCCTGGATATGTTGGCAGTAAATTCGGTCATCGTAATATCCGAATATGTGCGTACTCGGTACCACATTCTTGCCAATTTACAAGACATAGTTGGCTTCTATCAAAGCACCGTGCCTACCCAATTCTCCAAAAATATTCTTTTAAGGAATATGTAATCTATGTCAGGCGTAGTATACATAGTATTACGTATTGCGATCCAGTATTGGATGTCACATGCTAGGCCTGGGGCTGGAATTGTGTCTGCCCTGTACGAAACATATATCGGATCTCTGGTAACTAGTCTATATAATCGGATAAGCATGACCTAGTCATATTATCCCGATTACTGTAGTACATAAGATTACTAGTTCCGTATCCTACATGATCATCATCTCCATATGACTGAAGTGATACTTCCATCTTGACATCACACCCAATACACTACGATTCTCAGTATATCTAGAATAGGCGTACACGGAACCTGTTAAAGCCTCGGACGACCAAAACCGAAGTATGTTGATTGTCGCAAGTATTAGCGATGCAAGTCCCAGGTTAAGACCAAATACACCTACCCTGATTCAGACTCCCATAGACACAAAGTCATACTACCAATGGAATTCTGAGGGGTCTACCCAGAGCGAAGCTGTTCCCGTACCATCGGTAAACAAAACCTCCTATCACACTTGCATAAGTATCCAATACTTAAATATATGAGAACTATGTCGTTATGCTCCCACAACGCGCACAAGTGCAATACTAGTTTATTCCGCATTATCGATGTCCAGTCTCGATAATACTAGGACTAGGGATATTTAATGATTAAACCTTAGTGGATTAATACTGTCTCATATCTTATTAATCCGGAACTAATCATATGGACTTTTATCATTTATATATCCCGGTAATCCAATTACAAATGATAAAAGAGCAATTTCCTTTGTCACATAGTTAATTTGTACAACAACACCATGTTTTGTACAAATAATGATGCTATGGGTCATAATTGTCCAACACCTTCTGGTTACGTGTCACGACGCTAGCCTATTTTCAGGGCCTAACACCAACTATTGTATAGCTATACCCAAGTGTAACTCCACACCCCACACTATAATCTTCACACAAGCACTTTTTTAAAAACTCCAACGTTCATATATGCTATACCATATTACACCATTAAGGCTACCCCATAATCTCATAATTCTTATTTTAGTTCAACATCCAGGATTTCAAACTTTGGGCATTTCTTAATACACTCAATTACTTAGTTGTTTATCCATCTAGATGCAATCCCTAGTATGCCAATAATACCAGCATAACATCATATCACCAGAATTCTACATTCCAAAATTTGGGTCAAGATTCCCTTACCTCATTTCACTTGATTTCCTTCATCACTCAAGTCTTCTAGGCTTGATACTATTCCTTCTAGCTAGTTGTAGGTTGGTTTGAGTTTGTTTCTTCCTCAATTTTTGGTAAGGAACAAGGTTTTCCCCATTTCCTTTTTCTATCCTTCTTTCCTCCCCCTCTCTCACGTTTCTCTTTTTCTCAAAATTTATAGGGGTGCTTGAATAGTGATCAAATTTATAATATTGACTGAATTGACTAATTGTTAATGTTTTAATTTGGAAGAAAAATCAGAATTTTGGAGAGAAATGTAGAATTTTCTAGATAGGTCCGTAGGTACTATTCATCCGAATTTTTGAGCTATGTTTTTTACATACTTTTGGTTCAAATTTGAAAAGATGTTCAACGCATAATCGATCTTAGCTTTCCGATGATATCAAGTTAATAAATAACGGAGATTGTATGAAAAAGTTACGACCCAAATACCATGAGCTATCCAAATTTAATCTTAGAATAAATTTCGTATCGGAATTGCGAGAAATTTGCTGAATGTCCAAAAAGTCATTTCATGAGTGTATACGTGTTCGACATAATATATATCATATATCACGCATACCATAACATAATAATCATCAAGATTACTGAGGTGTTACAAATTATCCCCCCTTAAATAGGATTCGTCCTCAAATCCCTTCCGATACCAAACTTTTTAGGTCCGGCTTGGTTTGAAGGTATATGGTCTCCACTACTCTTATCTTCCTTTACTTATTTTCTACTATACTGACCAAGAACTCAATACTATGACTTCTGGGACTTTTATCTTAGTATACTCTATTCGATTCTTATAGCTGAAGGCTTAACCCTTTGAATCTCTTTGGAAACCTTTTTTTCTCGTGTAGAAACATAGTCTGTATAATATATATATTGTCTATACAGAGTTTCTCTCATTCACATAAATTATCATCCATAAAAAGTTATCTATCTCTTATTCTTCCCTTCATAACGTCATGACAAGGTGTACTATGACTACTTCATCTCTTAGGGTCTGAACTTATGTTCTTCACAAACTGGTGTCCAAGTGGATTACTCTTTTCTATCTAATACTCTATGACTGTATTTTACTTTATTTCCTTCTTTTCTTTAAGGATTTAATACTCCTTAAGACTTCTTAGATGATCACTCGTCTGATTATTACTTCCACCCAAGTATACTCAACTTGTAAGTGTTGGATAATATGACCCATAGCGTCACTATTTGCACAGATCATTGTGTTGTTGTAGCAAATTAACTATGTAATAAGGAAATTGCACTCTCATCATTTGTGATTAGATCACCATAGATATATAAATGAAGAGAGGTCCCTATGATTAGTTCCTGGATTGAGATGATATGAGACAGTATCAGTCCACAAAGGATTAATCATTAAATATCCCTAGCCGTAGTATTATCGAGACTGGACATCGATAATGCGGAATAGGCTAGTATTGCACTTGTGCGTGTTGTGAGGGCACAACGACATAGTTCTCATATATATAAGTATTGGATACTTATGCAAGTGCGATAGGAGGTCGTGTTTCACCGATGGTACGGAAACAGCTTCGCTCTGGATAGACCCCTCGGAATCCCATTGGTATTATGACTATGTGTCTATGGGAGGCCGACATCAAGGTAGGTGTGTATGGTCTTAACCTGAGACTTACATCGCTAATACTTACGATAATCGATAGACTTTGGTCTTGGTGGTAGGGGACTTTTAACAGGTTATGTGTACACCACTTCTGGGTTTATCAGAGAGTCGTAGAGTATTGGGTGTGATGTCAAGACGAAAGTGTCACTTCAGTCATATTGGAGTTGATGTCACGCAGGATACGGTACTAGTGCTCTTGAGTGTTGCGCAACCAATCGGGATATTATGACCAGGTCATGTATATCC
>SKCR01009897.1:0-23069 GCA_019454045.1 Zanthoxylum bungeanum
TCGGGCGAACGAATTAATTTAGAATTAATTCGTTAGCGACGTGAATAGTGAATTCGCTAGGCGTAATCACTTAATTACAACGCGACGGAAAATTGGTTAATTTGGAATTAGCGAACCCGAGCCCGAGAGTGATTGCGAGTGCATTCGCATTTCGAATTCGACGCGCGGCACGCGAGTCACATCAAGCGTCAAATCGCTAGTCGCGTCAATCGTCAAATCAATTGTCACTTTGAGTGATGTGACTTGACAATATGTCATTTTATTAAAGTGAATAGTGTTGATGTGAAAAGTGATGTGATATGACTTAAAGTAAAAGTTGATATGATGAAAGCCTTTTGCTTTCTTGACTTTTGTACTTGGAAAATGAAAAGTTTTTTGGTATTTGATTTTATTTTGGAAATAAAAATAAATATAAGAAAAACCATTTGCTTTTTCCTCTCTCATGCTTCACGGTTTCACGTGAAACTCATCTCCCTCCCTTTTCTTTTTCTCTCCTTCACGGTTTTGCAACAGTCTTCTTTTCTTCTTGTTCTGTTTTCTGCCAAATAAATGGAGAAGCAAGGTGACGATTTTTGTTGCAAAACCAAGTGCTAGCACACCTTGAGTAATACATAGGTGATAGGGAAGTGTCTTCATGAGCTTGGAAAGCTTGAAGCTTGGAGCTTCAATGGAGTCTTGCATGGCCGATTCTTGGAGGTTCAAAGATGACTGAAATCGCGCAACCCACTGCAAGGAGGAGCTACTGCCGAGCTCAATGGAGGACGAAAATGGCTTGTCTTCTTCATTTCATCAAAACCGAAATTCAATGTGAGTATATTCCGCACCTCCTTTGATGTGTTCATATGCGGTTTTTATGCATGATTTGTGATCTTTGGACCTTGAATTGAACTCTTACAATATGACCATCCAATAGATCAAAATGACTTTCTTTGTTTAACAGATATTATAAGAATGTCATTTCCATATGGGTCGAGTCCTATATGATCAGATCATACAAGTTGCCTCCATTCTCATATAACTACATGGACGATCTCGGATCAAGGTCGCCATACAAATATAGAATAGACCGCAGCTATAGATAAACCATAAATAAAGTATCTGTTTTGTTTGCTCTCTTTGGACTATTTAAGATTACTAACTCCAGACATAAATCCTCTTGTTTACGACACTCATATACTAAGTCTGAAGGTACATAAGTAATCTAGGGTATTCAATATAATTTATAATATGCGATATTAAACAAACACTTTGATAAATGAATAATGCATCATTTTATTTCAAAACACATAAAGTCGTTTACATTACATGTAGCTCTAGGGCATACATCTCAACAATCTCCCACTTGTACTAGAGAATATGGGGACATGTCACGTAATCCTGAACCATCTAGGTGACCTTCCAACATTTCAGCTCACAAGTCTTTGAAAAACGGATCTACCTAGTTTCTATGAATTTCCTCTCTTTATGCTTTCCCCTATTGTGGCTTCTTGGTTCTTTGGAGTTTGCCACTGCACCACTATTATCGCAATAAAGTGTTAGTGTCTATCCATATCTGGAACAACTTCAAGATCTCCCAAGAATTTACGGAGCCAGAATGCCTCCTTAGCTGCTTCACAAGCTGGTAGATATTCAACCTCCATGGTGGAGTGAACAATGCAAGGTTGCTTTATACTCCGCCACACTATAGCCCCACCACATAGGGTAATCACTGATCCAGATGTTGATTTCCTAGAATCGACATTTGTCTGAAAATCTGAGTTTGTATATCCCCTTAGGATCATATCCTCACCGGAATACATAAGCATATAATCTCTTGTTGTCTTAAGATACTTTAGAATATGTTTCACAGCCACCCAGTGATCCAATCCTGGGTTCGACTAAAACCTACTGACTACTCCCACTTCAAAACAGATGTCTGGTCCCGTGCATAACATATCATACATGAGATTATTAACTACTGAGGCAAATGGTATGTCTCATTTCCTCAACATCTTGAGGTGTCTAAGGAGAATTTTGCTTTGACAAAGAATTCCATGCCGATAAGGCAGATAACCTTTCTTGGAATTCTGCATCCCAAATCGCACAAGGATCTTATCGATATAGGATGTCGGAGACATAACTAATAATCTTTTCTTATGATGCCGATGTATCTAATCACTAGAACATAACTGGCCTCTCCATAATCATTCATTTGGAATTGGTTAGCTAGCCAGATTTTCATGTCTGATAATATCATTACATCATTCCCAATGAGTAAAATATCATCGACGTATAAAACAAGAAAAACCACATTCCCGTCAATGACGCGATTGTATACACAAGGCTCATCAACATTCTGCTCAAAATCATAAGATTTGATTGTGGTATCAAATCTTATATTCCAAGATCGAGATGCCTCCTTAAGTCCATAAATAGACCTTTCCAGCTTACAAACCTTTTGTTCTTGAGCTTGGGATATGAACCCTTATAGTTGTATCATATAGATACTCTCATCAAGATTGCCATTCAAGAATGCAGTCTTGACGTCCATTTGCCATATTTCATAGTCATAATATGCAGCAATGGATAGAAGAGTGCATATGGATTTAAGATGGCTACTGGTGAGAAATTTTCCTCATAGTCAACTCCCTCTTTCTGGGTATAACCCTTGGCCACTAGCCTAGCTTTGAAGGTTTGTACCTTCTCATCTGCTCCCTTATTCCTCTTGTAGATCCACTTGCAACCTATAAGTTTCACCCCATCATGTTGGTCTACAAGTTCCCAGATTGAGTTGGAGTACATAGACTCCATCCCTAGGTTCATGGCTTTGAGCCATTCTTCTTTATCAGAATCATCCATTACACTACGATAGCTCAATGGATCATATATACCATCACTGGATGCGACAATTTGTGCCTCTCCAACTCAAAGATAGCGATCATGTTGTCGTACAACCCTCCCACTACATCTAGGTGGTAGATCATTTTGATGAGCTTGCATCTGAAACTCAGATGTTGAAGGTGCTATGCATTTGTCAACTGTCATGGAAGATGGTGTGTTGGTCGAACCAACAAGTAACTCATCGAGTAACACTTTACTTCGAGGTTTGAACTCCCTCATATAATCCTCTTCTAGAAACATATCGTTCGTCAATACAAATAATTTGTTATCATTATGACTATAAAAGAATCCACCCCTAGTCTCCTTAGGATAGCCTACAAATAGTCACACCTGAGAACGTGGCTCCATCATTATAGTCTTAATCTTCAGCACATGTGCTGGACACCCCATATGCGAAAATTTCGTAAACTAGTTTTACGACCATTCCAAAACTCTAAGGGAGTCTTAGGAATAGAATTAGATGGAACTATAATGAGGATATGCATTGCAGTTTGCAGTGCAAATCCCCAGAACGAACTAGATAGTGAGCTATAACTAAATATAGATCTCATCATGTCTAGTAGGGTCCATTTTCTCACTCTGCAACACCATTTATCTATGGTGTTCCAGGTGATGTGAGATAGGATATTATCCCATGCTCAACTAAGAATTCCTCGAAATCTCTGTCAGGTATTCTCCTCCATGATTTGATCATAGAGTTTTGATTGTTTTACCTAACTGTTTCTCAACCTCAGCACGATACTCTTTGAACTTTTCAGAAGTATATGACTTCTGCTGTATTAGGTAAACATACCCATATCTAGAATAATCGTCAATAAATATGACGAAGTATTCATAACCTGTTGGACAAAATGACCCATAGCGTCACTATTTGCACAGATCATTGTGTTGTTGTAGCAAATTAACTATGTGACAAGGAAATTGCACTCTCATCATTTGTGATTAGATCACCATCGATATATAAATGAAGAGAGGTCCCTATGATTAGTACCTGGACTGAGAATGATATGAGACAGTATCAGTCCCCGAAGGTTTAATCATTAAATATCCCTAGCCGTAGTATTATCGAGACTGGACATCGATAATGCGGAATAGGCTAGTATTGCACTTGTGCGTTTGTGAGGGCACAACGGCATAGTTCTCATATATATAAGTATCGGATACTTATGCAAGTGCGATAAGAGGTCGGTTGTTTCACCGATGGTACGGGAAACAGCTTCGCTCTGGATAGACCCCTCGGAATCCCATTGGTATTATGACTATGTGTCTATGGGAGGCCGAAATCAAGGTAGGTGTGTATGGTCTTAACCTAAGACTTACATCGCTAATACTTACGATAATCGATAGACTTTGGTCTTGGTGGTAGGGGACTTTAAACGGGTTCTGTGTACACCATTTCTGGGTTTATCAGAGAGTCGTAGTGTATTGGGTGTGATGTCAAGACGGAAGTATCACTTCAGTCATATTGGAGTTGATGTCACGCAGGATACGGTACTAGTGCTCTTGAGTGTTGCGCAACCAATCGGGATATTGTGACCAGGTCATGTATATCCGATTATAGAGACTATGTTACCAATCATCCGACATGTGCTTCGGACGGGGCAGACACTTATCCAGCCCCAGCCCTAGCACGTGATTATCCGATACTGGGCCGATATACACAATACTACGGTATACTACTACGCTTGATACAGATCTATATATTCCTTAAGAATATTTCTGGAGAATTGGGTAGGCATGGCGCTTTGCTAGAAGCCAACCTTGTCTTGTAAATCGATATAGACGTAGTACGAGGTACTTACGTGTTCGGACAGTCCGACGATCGTATTTACTGCCAACATATCCGGAGATCTCATGGGTCGCTTCCTGAAGATTCACCGATGACGTATGACTCGCACTTTGATTAATCTGGGATTAATTAGAAGAGAGAGATAGAATTAATCTGGGATTAATTCGTTGAGAGAGAAAATTAATCTGGGATTAATTACGGAGATATTTTATCTCGGATAAAATATCTTTAAAGAGAGAGAACGATTAATTTGGAATTAATCGGTAAAATTAATATATTCGATATATTAATCGAAATTGGATTTTGACGCGGAATTAAATTAGATTTTAATTCGGGCTAACGAATTAATTTAGAATTAATTCGTTAGCGATGTGAATAGTGATTCGCCAGGCGTAATCATTTAATTACGACGCGACGGAAAATTCGTTAATTTGGAATTAGCGAACCCGAGCCCGAGAGTGATTGCGAGCGCATTCGCATTTCGAATTCGAGCGCGAAACGCGAGTCACATCAAGCGTCAAATCGTTGTCACATCATGCGTCAAATCAATTGTCACTTTGAGTGATGTGATATGACATGTTGTCACTTTATTAAAGTGACATGATGTGATAAAGAAAGGTGATTGTTTGAAAGTTGATAGGACTGTACCTTTTGACTTTTGAATTAATTGTTGTGTATATATATATTTTATTCATTTACTTGGTAAATGGAATAAAAATATATGTATATAAAAATCATTATTCTCTCTCTCTTGGACCAATTATTTGTTCACGATTTTGGCAAAATTTTGTACTATTCACGTGACTCTCATTGGTCTTTGTTGTTTATGTATTTGGCCTAATTTTGAGACCACATTCACGTGACTCTCTCATTTTGTTTTGGCATTCACACGGTTTTAGGCAAAATGGAGCCAAAAAAAAAAACCTTCTCTCTCTTCTTCTCTCGGTCTTGGACCGTTATTCATCCTTTTTTTTTCTGGTTTTTCTGCCGATCAAAAGGGAGAATAGAAGTATCTTGTTGCAAGATAAAAGTGCTAGCACACCTTGAGTAATACATAGGTGATAGGGAAGTGTCTTCATGAGCTTGGAAAGCTTGAAGCTTGGAGCTTCAATGGAGTCTTGCATGGCCGAAAATGGTGGAGTCCAAACCAGTCCAAACCGCACAGCCCACTATCAAGGAAGCCATTGCCGAGCTTGGAGGGAGCTTAAAATCGCACCTTGTTCTTCATTCATCAAAACCGAAATTCAATGTGAGTATATTCCGCACCTCCTTTGATGTGTTCATATGCGGTTTTTGTGCATGATTTGTTGATCTTGGGACTTGAATTGAACTCTAACAATGGTATCTAGAGCTATTGTTGCATGAAAACCGAATTAGGGTTCTTGAGCAAATTTGGGGCTTTTTGATTTTAGCTTGATTCTGTCTAATTGATTGTTTGAGGATGATTATATATGATTGAATTTGAGTTGTATGTAATCAATTTGATAAAAAATTTGATTGGATTGATTTTCCCCAATTTGCTTATTTTTGTCAAAACTTTAATTTGGGTAAACTCGATTTAGGCATGATTTGGTTGAATTGTTTGATGCATTATGCTTGAATGAGGTTGAATTGAAGTTGTGCATGATCAATTTCAAGAAAATTGGATTAGATCAATTTTCCCCAATTCTTTAGGTTGAATGAAACTTGAAATTGGGTAAAATGTGTTTAAGCATGTTTTAATTGAATTGGATGTTTAAGTATGCTTAGAACAGTTAATTGAGATTGTGTGTGATCAATTTCATGAAATTGGATTGGATTCAATTTCCCCCAAATTGGAGGCTTGGCCGAAAATTGGAAGAACCCTAATGTCTTGGTAATTTTGTTTTGTTTGATCATTGGATGACTTAAAAACATTGGTTATGTTGTTTTGAAGTTCAATTGGATTGAATTTTGATTTAGAACATTTTTTCCCTTTTAAAGTGGCTTGGCCGAATCTTATGAACATGAAATTCTTTGTGATTTTTTGTTTTCATTCATTGGATGAATTGTATTGATTTGGGAAATTATTATTGTGGACTCAATTGGATTGAAACCGAATCGAATTGAAAAACCCCTAATTGCCGAGACTTGGAAGCATGTTAATTGGGTTTGATTTTAATTGAATTGTGTTGGACACTATTTGGTTGTTAAAGTGCATGATTAATTAGGCTAATTGATATTTTAGAAATGTTAATTGGGTAATTGATTGTGTATTACACTTAGGTTAATTAATTGTGAAATTTGGAATTTTTAAGTTAATTAATTTGGGCTTGATTTTGGAAATTGGGCTTGTTAGGTGTAATTGGGCTTTTGGGCTTTGTTGTAACAAAGTTGGTTTAGGCTAAATTGGTTGGATCTAATTAGGCCCAAAACCGAATCCAAAAGGTCCAATTATGACTTAATGGACCTTAATTATTTAATTGGGCCTAATGGGCCAAAATTAATTTAAAGGCTTATGGGGTAACTCCCGGATTGGATTTTGGTTGTTCGGTTTGACCCGAGATGACCAAAAGTCCACGCCTATAGAAATTAATTAAAAGCCCATTGGACTTTAATTAAAATAAACATTAGATGTTAATCGGGCTTTGAGACCCGTTGCGATTAAATTTGGAATTTAAGTCGTAAAGGTCGTTAATAAAAGTGTAATATTTATTTAGAATTAAATAATGAATTAGAATTAAATACGTATTAATTGGATTTAATTATGTAATTTAATTTAATTCGTTGAAATCGTACTTTGAGTACGTGTTCGCAAAAACGAGTTTGACTCGAACAAAATCAAATCTTTGTTTGAACATTGGATGATTACTAATAATCAAGATTAATTAATTTGATTGATTGATTGATAACATGCTTGTATGAATACATGGTTGTGATGTTTGAATAATGTATATCGGATGGATATTAGTCGGGTTGGGCGATTTTGGAATTGTAATAAATTTGATTTATTAAATTGGACCTGCGTGTCCAGCCTTATCTCCTATTTCTTTGTATTCTCTTCTCACCTATTCCCCTCCATGTAAAAGAGGTTTCTTTAGAAGTGTAGTGTAACGGGTAGAAGTAATACAAGTGCTAGCGGGAGAGAGAAAGTGAGAGATTTGATCTAGGATCAATGTAAAATATCCATCCGCATATCATTATTATTTATTTTCATATACGCTTTATTATGTATTTAGAATGCATGTTTAAGGGTGTATGATGATGAGACCTTAAGAAAGATAATTAAATTGGTAGCCAATTTGCACGCGAAAACCCTCGTTAAATATCAAGCGTCATTTCCTTCCATTGAGTGATTCTTGCTCAAAATCGGAGATTGTCAGGGGTTGTTTTTTACCAAAGTCAAGCCCTTGTCAGTCAAAGATGTGCTTTAATCACGAGGCTTTGTTATATATCGGTGTCGTGTCCAAGTTTGTGGTTTGTTTTTGACCAAAGTCAAGACCACTTCTTGTCCATAGACATTTGATTACGAAGCTTCTCTGTCAATGGGTCCACGCTTGACTGGGATCACTAGGTTTGTTTTTGGCCAAAGCCAAGGCCTAGTTGATTCAGAGGAAACGGGTAGGGTATATATTCGATATATAGGCATATATTAGATATATGTTTCGGACTTGGATGTCCACCTACTGGATCTAGGAGTTGGATGGGATCCAATTGATCTTCGATATCTACCTTGTTAATTATCATACAATTTTTTATTGACCAAAGTCAGGATTGTATGATACTTTAACGGGATCCTAGCCCACTAGGAAACACGGTTTCCCGAGTACTCCACAGAGGGTTAGAGACTCGACGAAAAATAGTGGGAGGCAAGTATTGAATTTGCAACATCGTTCAATTACTCGCCATAACGCGCTCATTTAATTATTTCGTCGTAATATTAAATGTTAGTTGGACTAATATTTAAATTGTTGTTTTAATAAACAGTTGGACTGTATTATACTTGATTATATATAATTGGATTATATTAATCAATATATTTGAATTAATTAATTTCAGTTTACAGTTGATTTTATAATTGGATTATAGTAATCAATGTAATTGAGGTTAATTAATTTGGATTATATTTGATTATATAGTTGGACTATTATAATCATTATAATATATATAGTACCACTAATCGTTGATTAAATAGTTGGACTATTGTAATCAAGATAAGAAATTGAAAAGTGGATATTTAAAATATAATCTGGGATTAAAATATTTTAAATGATTTAATTTTCAAATTGGGAATAAATAATAGGTTACTTTATTTGATAAAATAACTTATTATACCTCGCCCAAAATTAAGCAAATAATAGAGTATAAAATCTTTGGAAGATTTATGTGATGATGACTTTAATGCTTAATTAATATACTTATAATAAATCTATCTTTAGATTTAAAAGTATTAAAATTGCAATTAATAATTCTTGGAGAATTAATTGACTATTCTAGTGGAGAAAAGTCAAAGTTTGCAATTGGGCATGTAGCACAAGATGCATATCGTTTCGATATTCCGAAACCCAGGCTTGGCCAAAGGTTTGTGAAATATTGAAAAGGATAATTGACATATCTCAAGTGACTACCATTTGGATATGGAAGACATGAAGGAATTAAAGAAAGGGCGAGGCTCTAACTTTAAAAATGTTTGTCTTAGTTATGTTCACAACTAGTATTGAAATTAGATTTTAAATACTTAGTGTGGTACATAAAATATGTGTATTGATGTTCAGAATCCGCTATGAGTTGGATACTGACTTTAAACCGAGATTTCTCTGCAAATCGGAAACTGGACGAGGTCGCTGTTTCGACCGTGGATACCTAAGTTTAGGAACTACCCTTTGGGTATGTACTTAAATTAGGAACTGTTATAATGTAACTAGTTTGACTAGAGACATTATCTCTATATCAGTGTTTAATCCATTGCGGATAAAACTTTATATTCTAGAACACTAAGTGTTTTATTATATAAAGATGATACCGAGATAAACACATTAGATGTGAATAACAGAATTTATATTTTGAATATAAATAAAATCTCAAACATATAAAATGACAAATAAATAAGCTCATATTGATTTGATCAATAGAGACTTATTTGTGGCATTGTTGTCTGGGACACAATTAAACAGACTCGTATATCCACACCTTTGAAGAGTGGGTACTAGGACTGATTTGACTATTCAAATAAGGTCTACGAATCTAGTTTACTAGGTAAAGTACCTAAAATACTATTTACTAGGTAATAGTGTAAAGGCCACCGATCTGTAAACCCTATTCATGGTGAAGTAAGTGGGCCCATATCTAGCTTGGCTAGATGTGTACATGAATATTTCGTGACCTTAACGGATGTGGCATCACGTTATGGTTATGTGTTTCTTTTGAAGAACACAAATACGAAACTTTGAGTTTCGACACGAAGTATACAAACAGATCGGCTGTAGTATTATGCCGCTACGGTAAGACCGTATGGTAAATACTTAAGCAGTAAGTTTCATACGTACATGAAAGAGTACGGTATTCTTTCATATGAGGACTCCTCCCGAGACACGTCAATTGACGGTGTGTCCAGAACTAAAAACCAAGTTTTGTTGGACATGATTAGGTTTTTCGCGAGTCGCTCTGAGCTACTGTTTCCTTCAACAGGATATGTATTAACAGTGCAAAACTTATTTAGAATAAGGTTCCATGTAAATCTGTTTGACAGATATCATATAGGATATGAACAAGACAAAAACGAGGTTTCTCATTCCTGATAATTTGGGTATGCCAGGCATAAAGTTTGGATGATACCAAACTAAGAACCCAAATTGTTAGTGCCAATATAGGTTATCCTAAGGGAAACCATAAGTATAGTACTTATAAATCCCACATGAGAACAATGTGATTGTTGCTCACCATGCGGTTTTCCTGAGAGGAATACCGATATGCAGTGGTCAGTGAGAGGATAGTGATACTCGATGAAAATCAGAGTAATACTATTCAAAGCACGAAGTCCTTAATGGAACACAAACAATTCATCTATGATGAATCTGTACCATTAATCTTCAAATACACAAGAAATCGGGTAGATTGGATAGAGTCAGAAAACAACCTAGGGTATGGGTTTCTGATCTAACCTCATTAAGATGTCAATCTTATGAAGGTATATCCACCGACTACGTTTTGAGGAAGTGATACGAGGTATCGACTCCCTGTTATGGCAAAGTGCCATGAGTCCAAAATGGATTCCATGTTTAACAACTATTTTGGATACTAGTTGTTGTACCACGAGGCATTGTGCCTATGGTACATTAAACGTCTTCAAGGAAGACATACATGGAAGGCAACATACCAACGTACAAAGCTGGGCTTTTGACGGAAAGGTATCGTTATCAACATTGTGTTAATAACGGTTCAACCTTTTAACCTGTTGCCATGGTAATCCATTTTGAAGATGCTTGTTGATAACTGCATATTTCATTTTTGAAATGTGTCAGTTACAAATCAAAATCGCTTTCCTGAAAAGGAAACCTTTTGGAGAATGTTTATAACATTCTGACGATTTTGTATAACCGACAAACAAGGTTTGTGGATTATTCAATCCATGTTTGGATTGAAGCAAGCATAGGGTTCTTGGAACTGACGTTTTTGAAATAATCATAATGGTTTATGATTTAACTCAAAACGAAATAATTCTTGTGTATATAAGGAGATTAGTGGGAGAGGGCACTGACAATGAAATTCCCATAAAACAATTGGTGAAAGCTTGGCTTTCATGGATATTCTTTCAATAGAAATTCTCCGTAGAATTCTGGGGAGTAACAACCTTTATTCAAGGAATAAAGATCTACTGGGATAGATTTGGAGTTGTTAACACTCTCTGGGAAATTGTACATTTAAAATGTACTTGTATTGGTGTCTCATACGCTTCGAGCATATGGAGTCACAATCGGGTCAATCCAAGTGATAGTCACTGGATTGAAGTTGAGAGAACATCTGTTAGTATCTCAGAGAACTAAAGATGATGTCTTAAACTATGGAGATGGAGAACTTGAAGTGACTGGGATCACTGCTGCAAGTTTCCAAACGGTAAATATACTGCGGTACTATAAGTTTGAACACTGGGACAGTGAGCTGGAAATCTTCCGAGCAAGATAACTGTTGCCGAATTAACAACAAATGCGGATTATTGCTGCAGCTGAGGCAGCAATAGAAGCCATTTGGATCGAAAATAAATCTAATTAATTAGATATAGTTCTGTTAGCAGCTGAGCTAGGCGTCAGCACAGGCTAAAGAATTAAAGGTCTCATCGACGATCCAGATATAACTTCTATATCATCTGATTCGTTCGGATCATACATCGTGGCGATGTGATGATCGTGTAAATCGCGTCAGACGATAATTAAGCAAATTCGCTGACGAAAACCTTTCCTCAGCAATTTGAGCGAATTGTACATAGTTCGGGTGTTAGACAATCGAGTGACTGGCTATGTGCCAAGTGGGAGATTGTTGGACAAAATGACCCATAGCATCACTATTTGCACAGATCATTGTGTTGTTGTAGCAAATTAACTATGTGACAAGGAAATTGCACTCTCATCATTTGTGATTAGATCACCATAGATATATAAATGAAGAGAGGTCCCTAGGATTAGTACCTGGACTGAGAATGATATGAGACAGTATCAGTCCCCGAAGGTTTAATCATTAAATATCCCTAGCCGTAGTATTATCGAGACTGGACATCGATAATGCGGAATAGGCTAGTATTGCACTTGTGCGTGTTGTGAGGGCACAATGGCATAGTTCTCATATATATAAGTATCAGATACTTATGCAAGTGCGATAAGAGGTCGTGTTTCACCGATGGTACGGGAACAGCTTCGCTCTGGATAGACCCCTCGGAATCCCATTGGTATTATGACTATGTGTCTATGGGAGGCCAAATCAAGGTAGGTGTGTATGGTCTTAACCTGATACTTACATCGCTAATACTTACGATAATCGATAGACTTTGGTCTTGGTGGTAGGGGACTTTAAACGGGTTCTGTGTACAAACATTTCTGGGTTTATCAGAGAGTCGTAGTGTATTGGGTGTGATGTCAAGACGGGTATCACTTCAGTCATATTGGAGTTGATGTCACGCAGGATACGGTACTAGTGCTCTTGAGTGTTTCGCAACCAATCGGGATATTGTGACCAGGTCATGTATATCCGATTATAGAGACTATGTTACCAGACATCCGACATGTGCTTCGGACGGGGCAGACACTTATCCAGCCCCAGCCCTAGCACGTGATTATCCGATACTGGGCCGATATACACAATACTACGGTATACTACGCTTGATACAGATCTATATATTCCTGTAAGAATATTTCTGGAGAATTGGGTAGGCAGGCGCTTTGCTAGAAGCCAACCTTGTCTTGTAAATCGATATAGACGTAGTACGAGGTACTTACGTGTTCGGACAGTCACGTCCGACTATCGTATTTACTGCCAACATATCCGGAGATCTCATGGGTCGCTTCCTGAAGATTCACCGATGACGTATGACTCGCACTTTGATTATCTGGGATTAATTAGAAGAGAGAGATAGAATTAATCTGGGATTAATTCGTTGAGAGAGAAAATTAATCTGGGATTAATTACGGAGATATTTATCTCGGATAAAATATCGTTAAAGAGAGAGAACGATTAATTTGGAATTAATCGGTAAAATTAATATATTCGATATATTAATCGAAATTGGATTTTGACGCGGAATTAAAATTAGATTTTATTCGGGCGAACGAATTAATTTAGAATTAATTCGTTAGCGACGTGAATAGTGATTTCGCTAGCGTAATCATTTAATTACGAAGCGACGGAAAATTCGTTAATTTGGAATTAGCGAACCCGAGCCCGAGAGTGATTGCGAGCGCATTCGCATTTCGAATTCGAGCGTGAAACGCGAGTCACATCAAGCGTCAAATCGTTTGTCACATCATGCGTCAAATCAATTGTCACTTTGAGTGATGTGATATGACATGTTGTCACTTTATTAAAGTGACATGATGTGAATAAAGAAAGGTGATTGTTTGAAAGTTGATAGGACTTGTACCTTTTGACTTTTGAATTAATTGTTGTGTATATATATATTTTATTCATTTACTTGGTAAATGGAATAAAGAATATATAATAAAAATCATTCTCTCTCTCTTGGACCAATTATTTGTTCACGATTTTGGCAAATTTTTGTACTATTCACGTGACTCTCATTGGTCTTTGTTGTTTATGTATTTGGCCTAATTTTGAGACCACATTCACGTGACTCTCTCATTTTGTTTTGGCATTCACGGTTTTAGGAAAAATGGAGCCAAAAAAAAAACCTTCTCTCTTCTCTCTCGGTCTTGGACCGTTCTTCATCCTTTTTTTTTTCTGGTTTTCTGCCGATCAAAAGGGAGAATAGAAGTAATCTTGTTGCAAGATAAAAGTGCTAGCACACCTTGAGTAATACATAGGTGATAGGGAAGTGTCTTCATGAGCTTGTAAAGCTTGAAGCTTGGAGCTTCAATGGAGTCTTGCATTGCCGAAAATGGTGGAGTCCAAACCAGTCCAAACCGCACAGCCCACTGTCAAGGAAAGCCATTGCCAAGCTTGGAGGGAGCTTAAAATCGCACCTTGTTCTTCATTCATCAAAACCGAAATTCAATGTGAGTATATTCCGCACCTCATTTGATGTGTTCATATGCGGTTTTTGTGCATGATTTGTTGATCTTGGGACTTGAATTGAACTCTAACATAACCACCTCGGGCTCTTACATTCAACGATCCCCAAACATCAGAATGTATTAGCTCAAGTGGTTGATTGGCTCTTATACCTTTTGCAGTAAAAAGTCTATTGGTCAATTTTCCTTCTAAACAGGATTCCCAGACTAGTAAAGTTCCAAGCTTTAACTAGTTTAAGGCTCCGTTCTTTATCAATCTGTCTATCCGGTCAAGGTTGATATGACCAAGTCTAAGATGCCATATATATGTGCCATCGTGAGATATATTTTGTCGTTTAGTTTTAGGTTTCTCAACCTTAAACATTTCAGCGTTGAGCAGTGACCTATGTGATAACGGTCTTAACACATACAAGTTATTTTCTGAGTTTCTTGTGCATATGGTTAATCCATTTCTACCAATAATAACTAAATTACTATTAAAAGAAACTGAATAACCATAATCCAAAAGTTTAGAAATAGAAATCAAATTCCAGCGAAAACCAGGAATAAATAACAATTGTTCAAATTTAAATAACTATTATTTGGAAAATTTAAACTAGAAACTCCCACTGCTCTTGCTAAAATGGCATCCCATGTCCCGACCCTCATGGTGTAGTCACCTTCAGCAAGGTCCCTCTATGAGTAAATTACTGCAAAGAAGAACAAACATGGTTAATGGCTCGACAGTCAACAATCCAATCAGATTTATCATCCTCCACTAATAGAGATTCGATAACGAGTAAATCATATTTACTTGTTTCCTTTCTCCTTTAGCTCAGCAATGTATTTAGGACATTTCCTTTTCCATTGCCCATTCTTGTTGCAGTGGAAACATTTTCCCTTGGGCTTGGGATCCTTAGAGCCTTTCTTGTTCTTTTTCTTTATGGGTTTTGCCTTAGCCTTTCCAGTGCTATTATTCTTCATCTTTACAGATTTAGAAGACTCGACAATATTTACCTCAGCACCGGACTTACGAGGATCCACAAGCATGGGCTCGTAATGGGTGAGATCATTAAGCAGTTTAGTCAAAGTAAAAGTCAACTTGTTTATAACATAGTTTTTTTTAAACTGCAGGAAACTCATCGAAAGAGTTTCCAGAATCATGTATACCTGGATCTTCTCATCATTATGAGCTCCATGCGTTTCAACAGTGTTGAGATAGGTCATCATCCTTAAGACGTGCTCTCAGATTGATGTCTCATCCTTCATCCTAGCAGTCATTGCTGAGACCATGGCCTCATGATGTTGACGCTCCGAAGGCTGCACAAACATGCCCTGCAATGACTCAATCATCTGAGTTGCTGAATCCATAGGTCTATGCTTTGCAGCAAGAACCTCAGATATCCCTACTAGCAAGTAGCAGCGGGCTTTCTCATTAGTTGCGGCCCATTTTTGGTAGGTATCATGCACAGTTTGGCTAGTATTTCTAGCCAGCTCGGGAGGACTCTCCTCCCTTAGGACAAGCTTTAGGTCTTCGCAAACCAGGATAGCGTTCAGGTTACTTTTCGACTTAAAATAATTTTCTCCCATTAATTTATCGTTTCAGAGTATGGAAATGATTGGAGAAACCATGGCTGAAAAATATAATAAAATAAACATGCATTTAACATTCATTCATCGCATATTAAAATCATCAAATAATTTTGGCATAAAATTAAACATGATGCATTAATCCATGAATAACGAATTAGAAACATAAGAGAATTACTATGCAATGGAAATCTATCATCCCACAAGTAAGTGCCGCCGTAGGGTAGGTCAAGTTCTTGCATGATAGATCAAGACAATCTCAGTCGATTAATATATGCGGGAATAACTCTTATTCCTATATTAAACAACTATCGTTTCATTCAATTAAGGAATTTTATTAACAGTTAACTATTCTTTTGTGAGTGTGACCCGCCATTTTGGGATTCTTGGACTTAACGAGTGAAGTGCTACCGTAGGGTAGGTCAGTTCACAAGATACATCTAAAATCCCTATCCTCTCGAAATCCAAACATGATATTGACCAAAAATGGACACCATCCTTAGGGAGACGAAAGCAAAGCCGTCTCCAGGCGTCTTTTGAATCTCACATTTTTGGACTAACAACGGAGATCGCAGGATATACTGTCGTATATCCCTCTCCCACTCACTATTTTAAAATTAAGGTTTCTATTTATAAAATATCTAATATTTTAATTTAACTAGTGTGAATAATTTTATGGCGGCTAAATCACATAATATTTACACTAGTTCACCATTAGTGACCTAACCAATTTTAACTCTTAAAATTTATATCACTAATTATCCATTAGTCTATACTAATTGTACTCAATTAAACTAATTTAATTAGAGTGATATCACTAATTAATATTAGAACACTAATAGGTTTAAAATTTTAGAATCCTAAAATGGTAAAGATTTATAATAAACTATTTAATTAATCTTAGTGCGTTATAAAATCCAATGGTACGTTGAATTGTATCCCGAGTGCAGACCATATTACCATCCATTCGGATTCGGCTATGGAATTTATGTCCGGGTTTCCATCCTTTATACCAATGAAATTTATTTTGCAATTATTAAGCCCAATATATTAGAATTCAAATTTTAAACCATAAAACTAATTAATCAAATTAATTATTTTTCATGCATATCATAAACTAATTTAAACATTTTAAATCACAAAAAATCATATTTCATGTCTATAATGATAATGCATCTAAAGCATGTTATGGCATGTAAGAATGAAAGAGTAGGCACCCTAAGCTATATGACATGTTATTCAAAAAATTTGAATTAAACAAACATATAACATAAAAAAATATTTTGCATTGACCGGGCTCTTATTTATCCTATACTAATCCAATTAGTACAAAAATACCGAAGGCATCCCTTGGTCTTCAAATCACGCTCCAAGGTGGTGTTGGCTCTTTTTGCGGCTTCGGTGCTCCGAATTACAACAATTGAAAATTTACAGTGGAAAATTAAAATACAAAAATTGTAAAAATTGGCCTTATGGCCTTACATCCCAAAAATAAAACCAACAAATAAATAAGAGCTGGAAACATTTACTACTAATGCAAAATCCATTCATCATATGAAAAAAAACAATAATCATTCATCATATGAATATTATTTTGTGCCTACTAATCTAAACTTGCAAATCAATATTATAACTTATATAAACATATTAAAAACACTAACTTTAATGAAAAAGAGATTGGTTAAGAACACTTTTCAACCTTCCTCTCGTACCAATTATAGGAAATGCTTTCCTCGCGCAGTGGAAACGTCTTAGGCACACGGATCGGATTTGAAAATTTTTCCTGCCCTTCTCCTTTGAATGCTGAATTCTACTACCACCACCACTGAAATTTTGCTTCAGTTTTAGACAAAATTCCAGCCCCGAAACAGCCCCAGAACAGTCCCCAATTAGCCAGAAAAAAACTGGACTGTTTTGGACTCGATTTGTGCCCAACGCACTGCAGAAACAGCCCCTGAAATGCGTGATAGTGGCTGTGTTTTGGTTCTGATTTTTCAATTTAAAATAGCCCCAACACAGGCCCAAAATTTCCGGATTAAAATGAAACCAAACCGAGTTCCGTTTCACCAAGAAATGGGGGGCAATTAGCAAAAACAATGCTCACTGCCGAATATAAAGAGAAAAAGATGAAGATGAATTTTGTTCGACACCACAAGTCTTCCGAACTATATCTCATTACCAACGGAAACTTGTGTGGGCAAGACTCACAAGATAATCTCTAAACGATTTAGGGATTGAGTCAAACAAACAACTTTTATTCTTTTGATTATTTGTTTTTCTTCTTTTTCTTTTATTTTTTCATTTCTCAACTTTTGAGAGAATTGGAGAAGAAGAAGAAATGTGGCTAGGGTTAGAATGAGATGAATTTTCTTAAAAAAATAAAAATCCTTTTTATACCTAGGGTTATTTGTTTCCAAAACAAACAAAACCCTTCCCCTTTCCATCATACACATATTCGGCCAATGCATATATTTTTCTTTAATTTTGTAACAATTGTATTAACTTTCAATAAAGGCAATATATTTTACAAAATTAAAAAGTTAATACCTTATTAAAAGGTTTAACTTCCAAAATAATGTCAAGGGTTTCCAAAACCCAAAAATTGGAATTCATAATTTAACCTTACATTAAACAAATTTGGAATTCCTAATTTGACCTTACATTAAATTATATCTTATATAATTTAATTCATTTATTTAAATATCATATATTTAATAATACCATATATTAACATTTAATATAATGTTTCAAGTGTGACAAAATAATATTATTAATCATATTAATAATATTATTAATCATATTAATAATATTTATACCTTTGTGAGTATATAATTGGACTATCCAATTATACTAAATCTGCTATAGTAAATCGAGCTAGCACGAGGACCAAATGGACCTACGGTTATGAGCTCCAATAATCTCGAAATATTAATTAAGCTCTTAACTAATTATTCCGAAATATTAACTCCGGGTTATTCCACTAAAAACCCGAAGTTGCACTCTCATTGTCGTAGATGATATATTAAGCCGAACCAAGTGTAAGAGTTAAATTCAAGTCCCAAGATCAACAAATCAAGCATAAAAAACCGCATATGAACACATCAAAGGAGTAAGGCGGAAACATAACTCACATTGAACGGTTTTGATGAAATGAACAAAGACCAAAACGCACTGCATGTTTGTGCTCGGCAGTGAGCTGCGAACAAGGTGGACTGCTCGGCGTTGGTGGTGGTGGTCTCCTCCATTTTCGGCCATGCATGGACTCCATTGAAGCTCCAAGCTTCAAGCTTCCATGCTCAAAGAATCACTTCCCTATCACCTATGTATCACTCAAGGTGTGCTAGCACTTGATTTTTGCCACAAAATCGTTATCTTGCTTCTCCATTTGCTCGGCAGAAACAGAACAAGAAGAAGAAGAAAACGGTTTCCAAAACCGTGAAGGAGAGAAGAAGAAAAGGAGGGAGATTATTTTCACGTGAAACCGTGAATTGAGAGAGAGGAAAGGTAAATGTTTTTCTTTTATATTTTTATTTTATTTCCAAAATAAAATCAAATACCAAAAGCCTTTTCATTTACCAAGTACAAAAGTCAAAAAAAGCAAAAAGCTTTCATCATTTCAACTTTTTACTTTAAGTCACATCACATCACTTTAATAAAGTGACATGTTGTCAAGTCACATCACTCAAAGTGACAATTGATTTGACGCATGATGTGACAAACGATTTGACGCTTGATGCGACTCGCGTGCCGCGCTCGAATTCGAAATGCGAATGCGCTCGCAATCACTCTCGGGCTCGGGTTCGCTAATTCCAAATTAACGAATTTTCCGTCGCGTCGTAATTAAATGATTACGCCTAGCGAATTCACTATTCACGTCGCTAACGAATTAATTCTAAATTAATTCGTTCGCCCGAATTAAAATCTAATTTTAATTCCGCGTCAAAATCCAATTTCGATTAATATATCGAATATATTAATTTATCGATTAATTCCAAATTAATCGTTCTCTCTCTTTAATTAATATTTTATCCCAGATAATATCTCCGCAAATAATCCCAAATTAATTTTTTCTCTCATCGAATTAATCCCAGATTAATTCTATCTCTCTCTTCTAATTAATCCCAGATTAATCAAAGTGCGAGTCATACGTCATTGGTGAATCTTCAGGAAGCGACCCATGAGATCTCCGGATATGTTGGCAGTAAATATGGTTATCGGACTATCCGAACACGTAAGTACCTCGTGCTACGTTTGTACCGATTTACAAGACAAGGTTGGCTTCTAGCAAAGCGCCATGCCTACCCAATTCTCCAGAAATATTCTTACAGGAATATATAGATCTGTATCAAGCGTAGTATACCGTAGTATTGTGTATATTGGCCCAGTATCGGATAGTCACGTGCTAGGGCTGGGGCTGGATAAGTGTCTGCCCCGTCCGAAGCACATGTCGGATGTCTGGTAACATAGTCTCTGTAATCGGATATTTATGACCTGGTCATAATATCCCGATGGTTGCGCAACACTTAAGAGCACTAGTACCGTATCCTGCGTGACATCATCTCCAATATGACTGAAGTGACAGTTCCGTCTTGACATCACACCCAATACTCTACGACTCTCTGATAACCCAGAAGTGGTGTACACAGAACCGGTTAAAGCCCCCTACCACCAAGACCAAAGTTTATCGATTATCGTAAGTATTAGCGGTGCAAGTCTCAGGTTAAGACTATACACACCTACCTTGATTTCGGCCTCCCATAGACACATAGTCATAATACCAATGGGATTACGAGGGGTCTATCCAGAGCGAAGCTGTTTCCCGTACCATCGTTGAAACACGACCTCCTATCGCACTTGCATAAGTATCCAATACTTATATATAGAGAACTATGTCGTTGTGCCCTCACAATGCACACAAGTGCAATACTAGCCTATTCCGCATTATCGATGTCCAGTCTCGATAATACTACAGCTAGGGATATTTAATGATTAATCCTTTGTGGACTGATACTGTCTCATATCATCTCAATCCAGGAACTAATCATAGGGACCTCTCTTCATTTATATATCTATGGTGATCTAATCACAAATGATGAGAGTGCAATTTCCTTATTACATAGTTAATTTGCTACAACAACACAATGATCTGTGCAAATAGTGACGCTATGGGTCATATTATCCAACAATCTCCCACTTGGCACATAGCCAGTCACTCGAGTGTCTAAGACCCGAACTATGTACAATTCGCTCAAATTGCTGAGGAAAGGTTTTCGTCAGCGGATTTGTTTAATTATCGTCTGACGCGATTTAACGATCATCACATCACATCGCCACGATGTATGATCCGAACGAATCAGATGATATAGAAGTATATATCTGGATCGTCGATGAGACCTTTAATTCTTTAGCCTGTGCTGACGCCTAGCTCAGCTGCTAACAGAATTATATCTAATCTAATTAGATTTATTATCGATCCAAATGGCTTCTATTGCTGCCTCAGCTGCAGCAATAATCCGCATTTGTTGTTAATTCGGCAACAGTTATCTTGCTCGGAAGATTTCCAGCTCACTGTCCCAGTGTTCAAACTTTATAGTACCGCAGTATTTACCGATTTGGAAACTTGCAACAGTGATCCCAGTCACTTCAAGTTCTCCATCTCCATAGTTTAAGACAACATCTTTAGTTCTCTCAGATACTAACAGATGTTCTTAATCTTCAATCCAGTGACTATCACTTGGATTGACCCGATTGTGACTCCATATGCTCAAAGCGTATGAGACACCAATATAAGTACATTTTAAATGTACAATTTCTTAGAGAGTGTTACCAACTCCAAATCTAGCCCAGTAGATCTTTATTCCTTGAATAAAGGTTGTTACTCCCCAGAATTCTACGGAGAATTTCTTATGAAAGCCAAGCTTCACCGATTGTTTTATGGGAATTTCATTGTCAAGAAGCGACATATTATCATTATTTTACATGACATTCATGTCAGTGCACTCCCACTAACCTCCTTATATACACAAGAATTATTTCGTTTTGAGTCAAATCATAAACCATTATGATTATTTCGAAACGTCAGTTCCAAGAACCTTATGCTTGCTTCAATCCAAACATGGATCGAATAACCCGCAAACCTTGTTTGTCGGTTATACAAAATCGTCAGGATGTTGAAAGCATCCTCCAAAAGGTTTCCTTTTCAGGAAAGTGATTTTGATCCGCAACTGACACATTTCATAAATGAAATATGCAGTTATCAACAAGCATCTTCAAAATGGATTTACCATGGCAACAGGTAAAAGGTTGAACCGTTATTAACACAATGTTGATAACGATACCTTTCCGTCAAAAGCCCTGCTTTGCACGTTGGTATGTTGCCTTCCATGTATGTCTTCCTCGAAGACGTTTAATGTACCAATAGGCACAATGCCTTGTGGTACAACAACTAGTATCCAAAATAGTTGTTATACATGGAATCTATTTCGGATTCATGACACTTTGTCATAATAGGGAGTCGATACCTTGTATCACTACCTCATACGTAATCAGTTGGTGTACCTTAAAAGATTAACATCTTTATGAGGTGAGATCAGAAACCCATACCGCAGGTTGTTTTCTGACTCTCTCTGATCTACGCGGTTCTTGTGTACTCGAAGATTAATGGAATAGTTTCATCATTGATGAACTATTTGTGTTCCATTAAGGACTTCGTGCCTTGAACAGTATTACTCCGATTTTCATCGAGTATCACTATCCTCCCACTGACCACTGCTTATCGGTATTTCTCACAGGAAAAAACGCATGGTGAGCAACAGTCACATTGTTCTCATGTGAGATTTATAAGTACTATACTTATGGTTTCCCTTAGGATAACCTATATTGGCACTTATCCAATTTGGGTCTTTAGTTTGGTATCATCCAAACGTTATGCCTGGCATACCCAAATTATCAGGAATGAGAAACCTTGTTTCTTCCTTGTTCATATCCTATATGATATCTGTCAAACATTTATATGGAACCTTATTCTAAATAAATTTTGCACTGTTAGTACATATCCTATTGAAGGAAATGTTAGACAGTAATGTCCCATAGCGTCACTATTTTGTAAATGATATTGTATTATTGTACAAATTAACTAT
>SKCR01009898.1:0-42269 GCA_019454045.1 Zanthoxylum bungeanum
TCAATCATCCATGGATCGATCTTAACTCGTAAACCTTGTTTGCTTGTTTTGTTATGACAAAACCGTCAGGATGTGTAAACATCCACCAAAAGGTTCGTAAAGGAAAGCGGTTTTGGCATTCAGCTGCCATATTTCATAAATGAAACATGCAGCATTAGCAAGCATTATCCAAATGGATTTACCATGGCAACAGATAAAAGGTTTCATCGTAATCGACACAATGTTGATAACGATACCTTTTTCGCTACAGCCTAGCTTAGTACTTTGGTATGTTGCCTTCATGTACGTCTTTCTTGAAGACTTATATAGTACAAATAGGCACAATGCCTTTCGGTACAACACACTAGTATCCAAACTTAGATGGTATACATGAAATCCATTTTCGGACTTCATGGCACTTGCCATGATAGGGAGTCGATACCTTGTATCACTTCTCATACGTAGTCAATTGGTATTCCTCAATAAGATTGAAATCTTTATGAGGTGAGATCAGAAACCCCTACCCAGGTTATTTTCTTGACTCTCTCCGACTTACGTGGTTCTTGTGTATTCGAAGATTATGGTATAGTCTCATCCCTGATGAACTATTTTTGTTTTCCATTAATGAATCGGGCTGGAATAGCATTACTCCGATTTTCATCGAGTTTTACTTTACTCCCACTTACAACTGCATATAGGTATTCTCTAGGAAAATCGCATGGCGAGCAACAATTAACATTGTCTCTTGTGAGTTGTATAAGTACTATATTTTGGTTTCCCTAGGATAACCCACCAATTAGGCACTTATCCGATTTGGGTTTTAGTTTCGGTATCATCCAAACATATGCCCAGCATTCCCAAATCTTCAGGATTAGAAAACCGGTTTCTTTCCTATTCATATCTAATATGAAAGTCTGTCAAACAGATTTTTATGGAAACCTTATTCAAAATAAGTTTTGCACTATTTAAAAGCTTATCCCTTGAAGGAAAAGTTAGCTCAGAGTGTTTGTTTAATTCTAAGGTCCCAAGATCAAATCAAGACATGAAATAATGCGTGAATACACCAATGAAGATAGCGGAATACTTACATTGATCGGTTGAGTCGATTTGAAGACGAATCTAATCCAAAAACGCACTGCCTTGCTCACGCCACTGCAACCAGTCCATGCTCACTGTCTTGGCAGTTTCGGGTCTCAAAACGAAGCTCCAAACTCCTTCGGATGAGTCCCGCCTCATGGGTGAACCTCCCTACCACCTTCGCAAGACTCGTAGTGTGCTAGCACTTGCGGTTTTCACCATGAAAACCCAACTCGGCTTCCCTTGCTCACGGTTTTTGGCTTCCAAAACCAGTCCCAATCTTTCATTTTGGCGTGAGAGAAGAGAGAATTTTGAGAGAGAAAATTGTGTATTAAGTTAAAATGATTTACCAAAAATCAATTTATATTTATGCCATAATATTTATTAAATTAATAATAAAATTATGACACAAAACATGCAATGGCTTAGAGTGTAAAACACTCAATTTCCATGCAATAACATTGAGTGCATTGTACACTATCTACATGCAATGACATTGAGTGCAATGTACACAATCTACATGCAAAGCATTAGAATGACATGTGTCATGTGGGCCCCACACGTTTCCAAATGAAAGTGGGCCCACGTGCACTCACGCGTTCGGGTTCGATATTTCCGAAATACCGAGCTTACGTCGCGACGTTAATTCAATCGAATTTAAATAAATAATTGCGCCTAGCGAAATTATTATTTACGTCGCTAACGAATTAATTCTAAATTAACTCGTTTACCCGAATTAAAATCTGATTTTAATTCCGCGTCGAAATCTAATTTCGTCTAATATATCGAATATATTAATATATCGATTAATTCCGAATTAATCGTTCTCTCTCTTTAGACGACATTTTATCCCGGATAAAACATCTCCGTTATTAATCCTAGATTAATTTTCTCTCTCTTCTATTATAATCCCAGATTATTTAAGAGTGCGAGTTGTGCGTCATCGGTGGATTATCGGGAAGCGACCCATGAGATCCCCGGATAATCTGGCAGTAAATACGGTCGTCGGAGTATCCGAATCACGTACGTACCAAGTACTACGTTCTACCGATTTACGAGACAAGGTCGACTCCTAGCAAAGCACCAAGTCTACCCAATTCTCCGGACATATCCATTTAAGAATATTAAGATCTGTATCAAGCGTAGTATACTAATGTATTGTGTATATCGGCCCAGTATCGGATAATCACGTGCTAGGCTGGGGCTGGATAAGTGTCTGCCCCGTACGAAGCACATGTCGGATGTCTGGTAACTAGTCTCTATAATCGGATATACATGACCTTGTCATAATATCCCGATGGCCGCGCAGCACTTAAGAGCACTAATACCGTATCCTGCGTGACATCATCTCCAATATGACTGAAGTGATACTTCCATCTTGACATCACACCCAATACTCTACGACTCTCTGATAAACCCAGAAGTGGTGTACTCAGAACCCGTTTAAAGTCCCCTACCACCAAGACCAAAGTTTATCGATTATCGTAAGTATTAGCGATGTAAGTCTCAGGTTAAGACCATACACACCTACCTTGATTTCGGCCTCCCATAGACACATAGTCATAATACCAATGGGATTCCGAGGGGTCTATCCAGAGCGAAGCTGTTTCCCGTACCGTCGGTGAAACACGACCTCCTATCGCACTTGCATAAGTATCCAATACTTATATATATGAGAACTATGCCGTTGTGCCCTCACAAACGCGCACAAGTGCAATACTAGCCTATTCCGCATTATCGATGTCCAGTCTCGATAATACTACGGCTAGGGATATTTAATGATTAAACCTTCGGGGACTGATACTGTCTCATATCATTCTCAGTCCAGGTACTAATCATAGGGACCTCTCTTCATTTATATATCTATGGTGATCTAATCACAAATGATGAGAGTGCAATTTCCTTGTCACATAGTTAATTTGCTACAACAACACAATGATCTGTGCAAATAGTGACGCTATGGGTCATTTTGTCCAACAATCTCCCACTTGGCACATAGCCAGTCACTCAAGTGTCCCACACCTGAACTATGTACGGTTCGCTCAAATTGCTGAGGAAAGGTTTTCGTCAGCGGATTTGCTTAATTATCGTCTGACGCGATTTACACGATCATCACATCGCCACGATGTATGATCCGAACGAATCAGATGATATAGAAGTATATATCTGGATCGTCGATGAGACCTTTAATTCTTTAGCCTGTGCTGACGCCTAGCTCAGCTGCTAACAGAACCATATCTAATCTAATTAGATTTATTATCGATCCAAATGGCTTCTATTGCTGCCTCAGCTGCAGCAATAATCCGTTTGTTGTTAATTCGGCAACAGTTATCTTGCTCGGAAGATTTCCAGCTCACTGTCCCGTTATTCAAACTTTATAGTACCGCAGTATATTTAATCGTTTGGAAACTTGCAGTGGTGATCCCAGTCACTTCAAGTTCTCCTTCTCCATAGTTTAAGATAGCATCTTTAGTTCTCAGAGATACTAACAGATGTTCTTAACTTCAATCCAGTGACTATCACTTGGATTGACCCGATTGTGACTCCATATGCTCGAAGCGTATGAGACACCAATACAAGTACATTTTAAATGTACAATTTCCCAGAGAGTGTTAACAAACTCCAAATCTATCCCAGTAGATCTTTATTCCTTGAAAAAGGTTGTTACTCCCCAGAATTCTACGGAGAATTCTATGAAAGAATATTTATGAAAGCCAAGCTTTCACCAATGCTATATGGGAATATGGGAATTTCACTGTCAGTGCGCTCTCCCACTAACCTCCTTATATACACAAGAATTATTTCGTTTTGAGTCAAATCATAAACCATTATGATTATTTCAAAACGTCAGTTCCAAGAACCTTATGCTTGCATCAATCCAAACATGGATCGAATAACCCGCAAACCTTGTTTGTCGGTTATATAAAATCGTCAGGATGTTGTAAAACATCCTCCAAAAGGTTTCCTTTTCAGGAAAGCGATTTTGATTTATAACTGACACATTTCATAAATGAAATATACAGTTATTATTTTTTTTAAGCATTTTCAAAATGGATTTACCATGGCAACAGGTTAAAAAGGTTGAACCGTTATTAACACAATGTTGACAACGACACCTTTCCGTCAAAACCTTAGGTTTGCACGTTGGTATGTTGCCTTCCATGTATGTCTTCCTTGAAGACGTTTAATGTACCATAGGCACAACGCCTTGTGGTACAACAACTAGTATCCAAACATAGTTGTTATACATGGAATCCATTTCGGACTCATGGCACTTTGCCATAATAGGGAGTCGATACCTCGTATCACTTCCTCATACGTAATCAGTTGGTGTACCTTAAAAGATTAAAATCTTTATGAGGTGAGATCAGAAACCCATACCCCAGGTTGTTTTCTGACTCTCTCTGATCTACGCGGTTTCTTGTGTATTTGAAGATTAATGGTATAGATTCATCATTGATGAACTATTTGTGTTCCATTAAGGACTTCGTGCTTTGAATAGTATTACTCCGATTTTCATCGAGTATCACTATCCTCCCACTGACCACTGCATATCGGTATTCCTCTCAGGAAAACCGCATGGTGAGCAACAATCACATTGTTCTCATGTGGGATTTATAAGTACTATACTTATGGTTTCCCTTAGGATAACCTATATTGGCACTAATCCAATTTGGGTCCTTTAGTTTGGTATCATCCAAACGTCATGCCTGGCATACCCAAATTATCAGGAATGAGAAACCTCGTTTCTTCCCTGTTCATATCCTATATGATATCTGTCAAACAGATTTATATGGAACCTTATTCTAAATAAGTTTTGCACTGTTAATACATATCCTGTTGAAGGAATTATAGCTCAGAGCGACTCGTGATAAACCTTATCATGTCCAACAAAAATTCGGTTTTTGGTTCGGACACACCATCTAACTAACGTGTCTCGGGAGGAGTCCTCATATGAAAGAATACCGTACTCTTTCATTTATATATGAAACTTACTGCTTAAGTATTTTCCATTCGGTCTTACCGTGGCGGAATAATACTATAGCCGATCTGTTTGTCTACTTCGTGTCGAAACTCTAAAGTTTCCGATCTGTGTTCTTCAAAAGAAACACATAACCATAACGTGATGTCACATCCGTTAAGGTCACGAAATATTCATGTTCACATCTAGCCTAGCTAGATATGGGCCCACTTACTTCACCATGAATAGGGCTAACAGATCGGTGGCCCTTTTACTATTACCAAGTAAATAGTATTTTAGGTATTTAACCTAATAAACTAGATTCGTAGACCTTATTTGAATAGTCAAATCAGTCCTAGTACCCACTCTTCAAAAGTGTGGATATACGAGTCTTGTTTAATAAACTAGATTCGTAGACCTTATTTGAATAGTCAAATCAGTCCTAGTACCCACTCTTCAAAAGTGTGGATATACGAGTCTTGTTTAATTGTGTCCCAGACAACAATGCCACAAATAAGTCTCTATTGATCAAATCAATTTGAGCTATTTATTTGTCATTTTATATGTTTTTGAGATTTTATTATATTCAAAATATAAATTCTGTTATTTACATCCAATGTATTTATCTCAGTATCATCTTTATATAATGAAACACTTTAGTGTTCTAGAATATAAAGGTTTTATCCGCATCGGATTAAACACTGATATAGAGATAATGTCTCTAGTCTAACTAGTTACATTATAACATTTCCTAATTTAAGTACATACCCAAATGGTAGTTCCTAAATTTAGGTATCTACGGTCGAAACAGCGACTTTCGTCCCGTTTTCCGATTTGCAGAGAAATCTCGGCTTGAAGCCAGTATCCAGCTCACAGCGGATTCTGAACGTCAATACATATATTTTATGTACCACACTAAGTATTTAAAATCTAATTTTAATACTAGTTGTGAACATAACTTTGACAAATATTTTTAAAGTTAGAGCCTCGCCCTTTCTTTAATTCCTTCGTGTCTTCCATATCCAAATGGTAGTCACTTTGAGATATGTCAATTATCCTTTTCAATATTTCACAAACCTTTGGCCAAGCCTTGGGTTTCGGAATATCGAAACGATGTGCACCTTGTGCTACATGCCCTAATTGCAAACTTTGACTTTTCTCCACTAGAATAGTCAATTAATTCTCCAAGAATTATTAATTGCAATTTTAATACTTTTAAATCTAAAGATAGATTTATTGTAAGTATATTAATTAAGCACTAAAGTCATCATCACATAAATCTTCCAAAGACTTTATGCTCTACTATTTGCTTAATTATGGGCTTAGTAATAATAAGTTATTTTATCAAATAAATTAACCTATTATTAATTCCCAATTGAAAATTAAATCATTTAAAACATTTAATTCAAGAATTATATTTTAAATATTCAACCTTTTCAATTCTTTACTTGATTTTAATAGTCCAACTATTTAATCAAATTATTAAGGTACTATTTATTATAATGATTACAATAATCCAATTATTTAATCAACTATAATTTTAATATTGATTACTATAATCCCATTATAAAATCAACTATCATTTAATTCAATTATATTGATTACTATAATCCAATTATAAAATCAACTATAATTTTAATATTGATTACTATAATCCCATTATAAAATCAACTATCATTTAATTCAATTATATTGATTACTATAATCCAATTATAAAATCAACTATATATTGAATGAGTTTGTATATAGTCCAACTATATATATAATTTAAAACAACATAAAATATTAGTCCAACTAATACTTTTGATTAATACGACGAGTAAAATGTAAATGAGCGTGTTTAGCGAGTATTCGAACGAATGTTGCAAATTCAATACTTGCCTCCCACTATTTTTCGTCGAGTCTCTAACCCTCTGTGGAGTACTCGGGAAACCGTGTTTCCTAGTGGGCTAGGATCCTATTAAATAACACACAACCCTGACTTTGGCCAATAAAAAGCTGTATGCTATTTAACTAGGTAGATCTCACAGATCAATTGGATCTCATCCAATTCCTAGATCCGGTTAGGTGGACATCCAAGTCCGAAACATATGTATAATGTCAATGTATCCAATACATTTTCCTAACCATATCCTCTGAATCATTTAGGCCTTGGCTTTGGCCAAACACAAACCTAATGATTCCAGTTAAGCGGGACCCATTGACGAGGAAAGTTTCGTAATCAATGTCATTGGACAAAAAGTGATCTGACTTTGGTCAATAAAAATCACGATTTGGACAAGACACCGATATGCAACAAAACTCTCATGATTCAAGTACATCCTTGATTGACAAAGGTCTTGACTTTGGTCAAAAACAAACCAATGCCAACTTCGGATCTTGAACAAGAATCATTCAATGGAAGGATATTTGCTTAATATAGATTGAGGGATTTTCGCGTGCAAATTGGCTACCAATTTAATTATCTTTGTTAAGGTCTCATCATCATACACCCTTAAACATGCATTCTAAATACATAATAAAGCGAGTATGAAATAAAATAATAATGATATGCGGATGGATACTTAACACATTGATCCTAGATCAAATCTCTCCCTTTCTCACTCAAGCTAGCACTTGTACTACTTCTACCCGTTACACTACACTTCTAAAGAAACCTCATATATATAGAGGGGAATAGGTGAGAAGAGAATACAAAGAGAAAGAAGGTGATAAGGCTGGACACGCAGGTCCAATTTAATAAATCGAATTTATTACAACAATTTCTAAAATTGCCCACCCGACTAATATCCATCCGATATGCATTATTCATTCAACACAACCACGTATTCACACACATAAGCATGCTATCAATCAATCTAATCAAATTAATTAATCTGATAATTAAGTGATCATCCAATGTTCAAACAACGATTTGATTTTGTTCGAGTCAAACTCGTTTTTGCGAATAAGTACTTAAAGTACGAATTCATGAATTAAAAATTAAACTACATAATTAAATCCAATTTAACATGTATTTAATACTAATTCATTATTCAATTCTAATTAAATATTGCACTTTATATAATAAACCTTTTACGATTTAAATTCCAAATTCAATCGCGTCGGGACTCAAAGTCCGAATAACGTCCAACGTCAATTCAATTAAAGTCCAATGGGCTTTTGATTGATTTCTTAAGGCGTGGACTTTTGGTCAACTCGGGTCAAACCGATAACCAAAGTCCAATCCGGGATTTACCCCATAAGCCCATAAATCAATCTTGGCCCATTAGGCCCAATTGAACTTTAAAGGTTCATTAGTCGCAATTGGGCTTTATGGTTAAGGTTTTGGGCCCAATTGGATCCAATCCACTTGGCCTAAACCAAACTTGATAAATCAAGCCCAATAGGCCCAATTACAACTTTAAATTCTAATTTCCAAAATTAGGCCCAATTAATTAAATCCAAAAATCCAATTTTCACAATTTAATTACCAAAAGTGCATTATATGATTAATCAACTAAATCAACATTTCCAAAACACTAAATTAGTCCAATTAATCATACTTAATTCATTATTACATGTCAAACACACATAATGAAAAATCAAACCCATAAACATGCTTCAATGCTCTCGGCCAAGGAAGGTGATTTTGTGTCCGATTCGGTTTCGATCCAATCGAACCTACAATCGACATCAAATCAACATCCGATTTGATTTCATACACATCCAATGTCACAAAACCAAAATTACCAAGACATTCAATAGGGCTATACATTCGGCCAAGGTGAAGGAAATTGGGATTTTTGTTCAATTCAAAATTCAATCAAATTGACTTCAAATTAACATCATCCTTTATCATTATAACTCATCCAATGAATTAAAATGAAAAAATTCCAAGAACTCCAAGAATCCTACACATTCGGCCAACATGAATAAATTGGGGAAAATTATTCCAAATCAATTTTCAACAAATTGGTCCAACCAAAATGCAATAAAACATGTTATAAGCATACTTAAACAATCAATTTATTCAAATCATGCTCACAACATTTATTTACCCAAATTTTAAACCCTACAAATTTCATGCTTGCAACATTAGCTCATGATGCCATTGTTGGTTAATTCTAAGGTCCCAAGATCAAATCAAGACATGAAATAATGCGTGAATACACCAATGGAGAGTAGCGGAATACTACATTGATCGGTTGAGTCGATTTGAAGACGAATCTAATCCAAAAACGCACTGCCTTGCTCACGCCACTGCAACCAGTCCATGCTCACTGTCTTGGCAGTTTCGGGTCTCAAAACGAAGCTCCAAACTCCTTCGGATGAGTCCCGCCTCATGGGTGAACCTCCCTACCACCTTCGCAAGACTCGTAGTGTGCTAGCACTTGCGGTTTTCACCATGAAAACCCAACTCTGGCTTCCCTTGCTCACGTTTTTTGGCTTCCAAAACCAGTCCCAATCTTTCATTTTGGGCGTGAGAGAAGAGAGAATTTTGAGAGAGATAAAATTGTGTATTAAGTTAAAATGATTTACCAAAAATCAATTTATATTTATGCCATAATATTTATTAAATTAATAATAAAAATGACACAAAACATGCAATGGCTTAGAGTGTAAAACACTCAATTCCATGCAATACATTGAGTGCATGTACCAATCTACATGCAATGACATTGAGTGCAATGTACACAATCTACATGCAAAGCATTAGAATGACATGTGTCATGTGGGCCCCACACGTTTCCAAATGAAAGTGGGCCCACGTGCACTCACGCGTTCGGGTTCGATATTTCCGAAATACCGAGCTTACGTCGCGACGTTAATTCAATCGAATTTAAATAAATAATTGCGCCTAGCGAAATTATTATTTACGTCGCTAACGAATTAATTCTAAATTAACTCGTTTACCCGAATTAAAATCTGTTTAATTCCGCGTCGAAATCTAATTTCGTCTAATATATCGAATATATTAATAATCGATTAATTCCGAATTAATCGTTCTCTCTCTTTAGACGACATTTTATCCCGGATAAAACATCTCCGTTATTAATCCTAGATTAATTTTCTCTCTCTTCTATTATAATCCCAGATTATTTAAGAGTGCGAGTTGTGCGTCATCGGTGGATTATCGGGAAGCGACCCATGAGATCCCCGGATAATCTGGCAGTAGTAAATACGGTCGTCGGAGTATCCGAATCACGTACGTACCAAGTACTACGTTCTACCGATTTACGAGACAAGGTCGACTCCTAGCAAAGCACCAAGTCTACCCAATTCTCCGGACATATCCATTTAAGAATATTAAGATCTGTATCAAGCGTAGTATACTAATGTATTGTGTATATCGGCCCAGTATCGGATAATCACGTGCTAGGCCTGGGGCTGGATAAGTGTCTGCCCCGTACGAAGCACATGTCGGATGTCTGGTAACTAGTCTCTATAATCGGATATACATGACCTTGTCATAATATCCGTGGCCGCGCAGCACTTAAGAGCACTAATACCGTATCCTGCGTGACATCATCTCCAATATGACTGAAGTGATACTTCCATCTTGACATCACACCCAATACTCTACGACTCTCTGATAAACCCAGAAGTGGTGTACTCAGAACCCGTTAAAGTCCCCTACCACCAAGACCAAAGTTTATCGATTATCGTAAGTATTAGCGATGTAAGTCTCAGGTTAAGACCATACACACCTACCTTGATTTCGGCCTCCCATAGACACATAGTCATAATACCAATGGGATTCCGAGGGGTCTATCCAGAGCGAAGCTGTTTCCCGTACCGTCGGTGAAACACGACCTCCTATCGCACTTGCATAAGTATCCAATACTTATATATATGAGAACTATGCCGTTGTGCCCTCACAAACGCGCACAAGTGCAATACTAGCCTATTCCGCATTATCGATGTCCAGTCTCGATAATACTACGGCTAGGGATATTTAATGATTAAACCTTCGGGGACTGATACTGTCTCATATCATTCTCAGTCCAGGTACTAATCATAGGGACCTCTCTTCATTTATATATCTATGGTGATCTAATCACAAATGATGAGAGTGCAATTTCCTTGTCACATAGTTAATTTGCTACAACAAAACAAATGATCTGTGCAAATAGTGACGCTATGGGTCATTTTGTCCAACAAGAGCGGACTCATGATTAACCTTAATCATTGTCCAATTAATATCGGTTTCTCTATCTGGATACACCGTCAAATTGGACGTGTTCGGGGGAGTCCATATTGAAAGATAACTATACTCTTTCAAGTATTTGGAATACTTATTGCTTAAGTATTTTCATCTGGTCTAAAGTGAGGTTTTAATCTTAGCCGATCTATTTTCTGCTTGTGTCGAAACTCTAAAATTTTCCGATTTATGTTTCACTAGAAACACATAACCATAACGCGATGCCAACATCCGTAAAAGTCACAAATATTCATATCCACCTCTAGCCTAGCTAGATAATGGGCCCACTTACGTCACTATGAACGAGGGTAACAGATCGTGGCACTTTCACTTTTACCAAGTAAAAAGGTGTTTTAGGAACTTTACCTAATAAAATAGATTGTCGAATTTATTTGAATGGAATCAAATCTGTCCTAGTATCCACTCTTTAAAAGTGTGGATATACGAGTCTTGTTTAAAGTTGTCCAAGACAACAATGCCATTTATAAGTCTCAACTGATCAAATCAATTCGAGCTATTTGTTTGTCATATCATACGTTTGAGATTTATTTATATTCAAAATATAAATGCTGTTATTCACATCTAATGTGTTTATCTCAATATCATCTTTTAAAATAAAACACTTTAGTGTTCTAGAATATAAAGGTATACCCGCAACGGGTTAAACCCTGATATATAGATAATGTTTCTAGTCAAACTAGTTATATTTTAACAGTTTCCTAATTTAAGTACACACCCAAAAGGTAGTTCCTAACCTTAGGTATCTACGGTTAAAACAGCGACTGTCGTCCAATTTCCGATTCGCAGATCGATCTCAACTGAAGTTAGTATCCTGCTAGTCAGCAGATTCTGCACACCAGTACATATTTATGTACCACATCCATTATCTAAAATCCAATTTTAATACTAGTAGTGAACATTTTATGACAAAGTGGTTGAAGCCGGAGCCTTGCCCCTCTTCAATTCCTTCATGTCTGCCTTGTCCATACGTCAGTCACGCTTCCAGACCCCGTTTGCCACAGTTTAGGCAGACATTTTGGGATATGTCCTTTATCTTCCAGAAGATTATAATGATGATTTTTCCTTGCCCCTTTGCCATACCCCAGAAGCCTTTGCCAAGCCTTGGCTTTCTGGAATGTCGAAGTAAGACGCGCCTTGCGCTTCTTGCCTTTTGCAAACTTTGGCTTTGTCTCCTTGAGCATAGCCATAACTCTCCAAGAGTTTTCTATTGCAATTAGCACTTCTAAGATCTAGGGATAGATCTAGAAGATCCTTCAATTTCATTATCATACTATAAAGATCCAATCCTTAGTTCTGATTAAGAAATTAAGGAGTCTTATGGCAAGCTAAGGATTAAGCACTAAAGTTATCATCACATGAATCTTCCAAAGATCATGCTCTACTATTTGCTTAACTCCGGGCTTAGGCCTAAGATGTTATTTTATCAAATAAAATAACTTCTTTGTTTTCAAGACTATCCTGAAGTTTTATTCCCAATCTGAAAATTAAAGTCGTTTAAAACATTTTCACCCAGGATTATGGTTTAAAACATTAATCTTTCAACTATCTTGATTCTAATAGTCCAACTATTTAATCAACGATTTTAGGTACTATTTATTATAATGATTACTGTAGTCTAACTATAAATCAACTATAATTAATTGATTAATTCAATTGATATTGATTACTATAATCCAATATAAAATCGACTATCAATTGAAATGGTTAATTCAAATATATTGATTACTATAATCCAATTATATAATCAATTATAAATGAAATAGTTTGAATACAGTCCAACTGTTTAATTAAACAAACGATAAATATTAGTCCAACTAATAAAAAATTTATTTGACGAAATATTTGAAATGAGCGCGTATGGCAAGTAACTAAACGAATATTGCAAATTTAATACTGCCTCCCACTATTTTGCGGCGAGCCTCTAACCCTATGTGGAGTACTCGGAAAACCTTGTTTCCTAGTGGGCTAGGATCCCGTAAATAAACACACAATCTTGACTTTGGCCAACAATGTTATATGATAATAACTAGGTAGATCTCTAAGATCAATTGGATCCCATCCAATTCCTAGATCCAGTAGTAGAAGTCCAAGTCTGAAACAATATCTTATTATATGCCAATATATCCAATATATTGCCAACCTTTTTCCTCTGAATCAACTAAGCCTGGCTTGGCACAACAAACTTAGTTGTGATCCCAGTTAAGCGGAACCCATTGACCTTGGAAAGCTTCGTAATCAATGGCGATGGACAAGAAGTGAACATTGACTTGGCCAACAAATCACAACTTAGACAAGACACCGATATGGAACAAAGCTTTCATGATTCAACACATCCGCGACGGATAAAGGTCTTGACTTTGGCCAACAAACCAGTGCCAGTCTTGGATTTTGAGTAAGAATCATCAATGGAAGGAAAAAACGCTAATATGTATGTGAGGATTTTTTGCGTGTAATTAGCAACCAATTATTATCTTCGTTAAGGTCATCATTAGACACCCTTAAAATGCATCTAAACACATAATAGACGCGGAAGGAATAAATATAATAATGATATGTGGATGGATATTTAAACACATTGTTCCTAGACAAATCTATCCATTTCCTCTCTACCGCTAGCACAAGTATTAAGTCTAACCGATTACATAACACTTCTAAAGACCTCATTGACATGAGGGGAATAGGTTGAGAAGAGAAAATACACAGAGTCAAGCGGTAATAGCTGACACGCAGGTCCAATTAATAAATCTAATTTATTTACAACAATTTCCAAAATTGCCCTCACCCATCTATAATCCATCTGATATACATTATTCATACATCGAATCCATGTGTTGGAAATTCTAATCCATGTCCCAAGATCAAAAGAGCAAACAAAACATATAAATGAATGAACAATATTGAAGTATGGCGGAATCATACTCACAAAGATCGGAATGCGGATGCGTTGATGAAATTTTTTTTTTCTCCTTTGTGCAGTGAGGGTTTCGGCCAAACAGAAAAGAGAAGCTCCAAGCAATTTTTGATCCTTCCAAGCTCTAAGATTAGTTTCCCATAACACCTTTGTATGATCCTTGATGGTGCTAGCCTTGTGTGTGATTTATGTTCCAAACAAACACAAATTCTTCAAGTTTTTGCAACAAAAACAGAAAAGTGGAGAGGGCTGTGAGAGCTCACAGTTTCGGTCATGAGAGAATAGGAGAGAGTGTTATGATTTTTGTTACAAAAATCAATTTATATTTATGCCATAATATTTATTAAATTAATAATAAACTTATGACACAAATCATGCAATGGCTTAGAGTGTCAAACACTCAAACTCCATGCAAAACCATTGAGTGTATTTACACTATCACCATGCAATGTATTAACAATTAAATAATGACATAAAATGACATGTGTCATGTGGGCCCCACACAACCCAAATGAAAGTGGGCCCACGCGTACTCACGCGTTCGGGTTCGATATTCCGAAATACCAACTTTCGTCGCGACGTTAATTAAATCGAATTTAAATAAATAATTGCGCCTAGCGAAATTATTATTTACGTCGCTAACGAATTAATTCTAAATTAACTCGTTTGCCCGAATTAAAATCTAATTTTAATTTCGCGTCGAAATCGAATTTCGATATTATATCGAATATAATAATTTTACGATTAATTCCAAATTAATCGTTCTCTCTCTATGTATAGTACTTTATCCAAGATAAAGTCTCTCCGTAATTAATCCAAGATTAATCGAGTTTGAATCATACGTCATTGGTGAATCTTCGGGAAGCGACCCAAGAGATCTCTGGATATGTTGGCAGTAAATACAGCCGTCAGATTATCCGAACACGTACGTACCAAGTACTACGTTTTTACCGATTTACAAGACAAGGTTAGCCTCTAGCAAAACGCCATGCCTACCCAATTCTCCAGAAATATTCTTATTGGAATATAAGATCTATAACAGGCGTAGTCGTAGTACCATAGTTAGTGTATACTGATCCAGTATCGGATGATCACATGTAAGGCCTGGGGCTGGAGATGTGTCTGCCCCGTACGATACATATATCGGACATCAAGCAACTAGTCTCTTTGAATCGGATAATCCTGACCTTGTCATATTATCCCGATGGTTGCAACCATTATAGAGTACTAGTTCTGTATCCTGCGCGATCATCATCTCCATATGTCTGAAGTGATACTTCCGTCTTGACATCACACCCAATACACTACGATTCCCGATAAACCTAGAAGAGGTGTACACAGAACCTGTTAAAGCCCTGGACGACCAAAACTAAAGTCTACCGATTGTCGCAAGTACTAGCGATGCAAGTCTCAGGTTAAGACCATATGCACCTACCCTGAAGCGGACTACTCCCATAGACACGCAGACATACTACCAATGGGATTCCGCGGGGTCTATCCAGAGCGAAGCTGTTTTCGTACCATCGGTAAAACACAACCTCCTACCGCACTTGCATAAGTATCCAATACTCAAATATATGAGAACTATGCTGTTGTGCCCTCACAACACGCACAAGTGCAGTGCAGTACTAGTCTATTCCGCATTATCGATGTCCAATCTCGATAATACTACGACTAGGGATATTTAATGATTAAACCTTTATGGATTGATACTGTCTCATATCATCTCAATCCGGAATTAATCATAGGGACTTTTACCATTTATATATCAAAGTAAATAAATTACAAAACGGTAAAAGGCAATTTCATTACTACATAGTTAATTTTGTACAATAATACAATATCATTTACAAAATAGTGACGCTATGGGTCATTACTGTCTAACAATCTCCCACTTGGCCTATAGCCAGTCACTCAAGCATCTAATACCTGAACTATGTACATGTCGCTCAAACTTTTCCCGAGGAATAGCCTTCGTCAGCGGATCTGCAATATTATCCTCTGATGCGATCTTTTCGATCTTCATATCGCCACGATGTATGATCTCTCGAATCAGATGGAATCGTCGAAGAACATGTTTGGATCGTTGATGAGACCTTGGTTCCTTAGCCTGTGCTATAGCCCCGTTATTGTCACAATACAATGGAACGGGCTCAGCTGCTAACGGAACTACTCCTAATCCAATTAGGAATTTACGGATCCAAACTGCCTCTTTTGCTGCTTCAGCTGCTGCAATGTACTCCGCTTCAGTTGTTGAATCGGCAACAGTATCTTGCTTGGAAGATTTCCAGCTCACTGCTCCGTTATTCAAACAAAATATGTACCCAGATTGCGACTTAAAGTCGTCTCTGTCGGTTTGGAAACTTGCATCGGTATACCCAGATACCTCAAGTTCTCCATCTCCATAGATTAAGAAAGCATCATTAGTTCTGTTAAGATACTTAAGGATACTCTTAACCGCCATCCAGTGATCTTTACCTGGATCGGCCTGATATCGACTGCACATGCTCAAAGCATGGGACACATCAGGTCGTGTACATATCATGGCATACATGATCGATCCGACTGCCGAGGCGAACGGAGTCCGACTCATGTTGTCTCTCTCATCTTGTGTTTTAGGACACATGTCCCTAGATAGATAGATGCCATGTGATATTGGTAACAGTCCCCTCTTGGACTGATCCATGTTGAATCTCTTCAACACTTTATCAATATATGTACTCTGGGAGAGTCCAAGTAGCTTTCTAGATCTATCCCGGTAGATCTTTATTCCTAGAATAAAAGCTGCCCCTCCCAGATCTTTCATGGAGAATTTCAATGAAAGCCAAGCTTTCACCGACGTTAACATGGGAATGTCATTGCCGATAAGCAATACATCATCGACATAAAGGACAATAAAAGTCAGTGCACTCCCACTAACCTTCTTATATACACAAGGATCATCTTCGTTTTGAATGAAATCATATTCTTTTATGATCTCATCAAAACGCTGGTTCCACGACCGCGATGCTTGCTTCAGTCCATAAATGGACCGATTTAACTTACAAACCTTGTTTGCAAGTCTAGGTGCGAAAAACCGTCAGGCTGTTGCATATAAACATCCTCCGAAAGGTTTCCGTTAAGGAAAGCGGGTTTTAACGTCCATCTGCCATATTTCATAATCGTAATATGCAGCTATTGCAAGCATTATCCGAATGGATTTAATCATGGCAACGGGTGAGAAGGTTTCGTCATAATCAACTCCAAGTCGTTGACGATATCCCTTCGCTACAAGCCTAGCTTTGTACGTTTGTACGTTGCCATCCATGTCAGTCTTCTTCTTGAAGACCCATTTGCATCCAATAGGCTTTACGCCTTCTGGTGCATCAACCAGTGTCCAAACTTGGTTGGTATACATGGAATCCATTTCGTCCTTCATGGCTTCTTGCCATAAAGCGGATTCGATACCTTGTATCGCTTCCTCATACGTAGCCGGTTCATTATCCTCAATAAGATTAATATCTACATGAGGTGAGATCAGGAATCCATACCTCTCAGGTATTACCCTGACTCTCTCCGACCTACGCGGTCCTTGTGTATTTGAAGATTGTGGTTCAGTCTCATCCCAGATGGACTGTTCATGTTCCGTTGATGATTCATTGCCAAGAACAGTATCACTACGACTTTCATCGAGTTCTGCTTTCTTCCCACTAAACACTGCATTTAGGAATTCCTTCTCAAGGAAAACCGCATGTAGAGCAACAAATACTTTGTTCTCTTGTGGGTGATAGAAGTAATATCCTTTGGTTTCCCTGGATATCCAACGAATAGGCATTTATCTGATTTGGGTTCAAGTTTGGTACCTTCCAAACGTTTAAACGTATGCCCAGCAACCCCAAATCTTCAGGAATGAGAAAACCGGTTTCTTACCTGTCCATATCTCATATGGTGTCTGTTCAACAGACTTTGACGGAACCTTATTCAAAATAAGAACTGCACTGTTTAATGCATATCCCCAGAAGGAAATTGGCAGCTCAGTGCGACTCATCATCGACCTTACCATGTCCAACAAGGTACGGTTTCTCCGTTCGGGACACACCATTTAATTGTGGTGTTCCAGGAGGAGTCCACTGTGAAAGAATACCATATTCTTTCAGGTAATCTTGAAACTCATTACTTAAGTATTCGCCACCACGGTCCGACCATAATGTCTTAATACTCTTGCCTGGTTGTTTTTCAACTTCGTGTCGAAACTCTTTGAATTTCTCAAAAGTTTCCGACTTGTGCGTCATTAGATACACATAACCGTAACGTGATGCATCATCGGTAAAGGTTACGAAGTATCGATATCCACCTCTAGCCTGGCTAGACATGGGCCCACAAACGTCACTATGAACGAGGGCTAACAGTTCAGTGGCACGTTCACCTTTACCGCTAAAAGGTGATTTAGGCATTTTGCCTAATAAGCAAGATTCGCATACGTCATATGAATTTGGATCAAATCCGTCCAAGTACCCACTCTTCGAAAGTGTGGATATGCGAGTCTTGTTAATGTGTCCCAGACGACAATGCCACATATAAGTTTCATCATTTGGATCCATCTTTCTAAGCCTTTTGTTTGTTAATTTATATGTAGGAGATTCATTTATATTCAAAATATAAAGACCATTATTTGCAACTGCAGTGCATATTTCTGCATCATTTTTATATAAATAACACCCAGTGTTTCTAAATACAAAAGTGTACCCATTTCGGGTTAACAAAGATACAGATATAATATCCTAGTCAAACTAGGTACATAATAACAGTCATTTAGTTTAAATACAAAAGTGCACAACCTCTGCTCTCTCCTCTCTATCTCAGTCTTCTTCCTCCATTTCCTCTTTTTCTTCATCTTCTCGGTTCCCACTCTCTCTCGGTCTCTGCTTCTTCTTTCCCTCTCAACTTTATTCTTCTTTTATTTTCTCAGTCTCTTTCCATCTGGATCCCTCTCATTTCTCCATTCTTCTCTCTGCTCTCGACTTTTCTTGATTTCTCTCTTCTCTCTCTCCCTGTTCTTTCTTCTTTTGTTTTCGTCCCTTTCTTTTCTCTGTTTTTCTGCGGTGTAATTTTAATTGTGTCCGTGTGTTACTGTCATGTGTGTGTCACGTGTGAGAGAGTGTAGAAATATCTAGGTTTTTCTACTCTTGTGGCAATTTTCATTTTAACCCCTTTAGTTTAGTTATTAATGTCTTCTTTTTAATTTCTTGAAAAAGTCCCCATTATACACTAAAATTTATCTCGCGTTTGGACGCGACCCCACACGCAAATAAAATTAATCCATGCCAATATTCTAAAATAATCCGGGATGTTACAGAAAAAGCTTGTGGGTGAATGATTTCTAAAATCCAAAATAAACATATACCAAATATCTAATATTAGGTAGACGTTTTTCACTCAATCAAATTTACAAAAGTGTGTTGAACAAGTCTTCACCAACCCACCAAAACCCATCAACTAAAGTGACAAGTGATGTGACTTGTGATGTGACATGTGGGCCCCACTTGATTCAAAATCCGAGTGAGCCCGCAACACATCCCGGGCTCGGGTTCGCTAATTCCGAATTAACGATTTTCCGTTACGACGTAATTAAATTAAATTTAATTAAATAATTATGCCTAGCAAAATTACTATTCACGTCGCTCGCGAATTAATTCTAAATTAACTCGTTCGCCCGAATTAAAATCCAATTTTTATTCCGTTATGAAATCTAATTTCATTTAACATATCGAATATATTATTTTATCGATTAATTCCAAATTAATCGTTCTCTCTTTTCAAATAGTATTTTATCCCAGATAAAATCTCTCTGTAATTAATCATAGATTAATTATGGTCGAATCATACGTCATCGGTGAATCTTCGGGAAGCGACCCATGAGATCCCTGGATATGTTGGCAGTAAATCCGATCATCGGACTATCCGAACACGTACGTACCTAGTACTATGTTTTTACCGATTTACGAGACATGGTTGGCTTCTAGCAAAACATCGTGCCTACCCAATTATCCATAAATATTCTTAAAGGAATATATAATCTTTGTCAGGCGTAGTATACGTAGTATTGCGTATTTCAATCTAGTATCATATGTCACATGCAAGGCCTGGGGCTGGAATAGTGTCTGCCCCGTACGAAGCATATATCGGATCACTAGCAACTAGTCTCTTTAACCGGATAATCATGACCTTGTCATATTATCCCGATGGTTGTAACCCATTAGAGTACCAGTCTATATCCCTGCGTGATCATCATCTCCATATCATTGAAGTGATACTTCCGTCTTGACATCACACCCAATACACTACGATTCTCAATAAACCCAGAAGAGGCATACACAGAATCTGTTAAAGTCTTGGACGACCAAAACCAAAGCGTATTGATTATCGCAAGTACTAGTGATGCAAGTCTCAGGTTAAGACCAAATACACCTACCCTGATGCGGATTCCCATAGACACATAGTCATACTACCAATGGGATTCCGCGGGGTCTATCCAGAGCGAAGCTGTTTCTGTACCATCGGTAAACATAACCTCCTATCACACTTAAATATATGAGAACTATGTTGTTACGCTTCCAAAACAAACACAAGTGCAATACTAGTCTATTCTGCATTATCGATGTCCAGTCTCGATAATACTACGACTAGGGATATTTAATGATTAAAACTTTATAGATTGATATTGTCTCATATGTAATAATCCAGAACTAATCATAAGGACTTTTATCATTTATATATTTAAGTAATCAAATTACAAAATGATAAAATGTAATGTCCATTGTGACATAGTTAATTTGTACAAAAACCACAATGTCTTTTACAAATAGTGACGCTATGGGTCATAATTGTCCAACATGATTGTCGTAAGTATTAGCGATGCAAGTCTCAGGTTAAGAAGACCAAATACACGTACCCTGATTCGGATTCCCATAGACACATAGTCATACTACTAATGGGATTCTGAGAGGTCTATCCAGAGCGAAGCTATTTTCGTACCATCGGTAAACAGAACCTCCTATCACATTTTCATAAGTATCCAATACTTAAATATATGAGAACTATACTGTTAAGCTTCTATAACGCGCACAAGTGCACTACTAGCCTATTCCGCATTATCGATGTCCAGTCTCGATAATACTACGACTACGGATATTTAATGATTAAACCTTTCGTGGATTAATATTGTCTCATATCTTATTAATCCTGTACTAGCCATATGGACTTTTATCATTTATATATCCAAGTAATCTGATTACAAAAATGATAAAAGAGTAATTTCCTTTGTCATATAGTTAATTTTGTACAAGAACACCATGTCCTTTACAAAATAATGATGCTATGGGTCATAATTGTCCAACAATCTCCCACTTGGCCTATAGCCAATCACTCAAGTGTCCGACACTTGAACTATGTACGGGTCGCTCGTGCTTATGCTGAGATATCACTTTCGCCAGCGGATTTACAAGGTTATCATCTTATGTGATTTATTCGATCATCACATCGTCATGATGTATGATCTCACGAATCAAATAAAAATGTCGAAGTAATTCCTAATCTAATTAGGAAATTTATTCGATACTTGGATCGTTGATGAGACCGTAATTCTTTAGCTTGCGCTGTAGCCCAGCTCAGCTGCTAACAGAACTACTTCCTAATCTAATTATGAATTTTATAGATCCAAAATGTTTCTTCTGCTGCCTTAACTGCAGCAATATAATCCGCTTTTGTTGAATCGGCAACAATATCTTTCTTGGTAGATTTCCAGCTCACTATTTCATGTTCAAATAAAATTATGTACCCTGATTGCGACTCAAAGTCGCCTTTACTAGTTTGGAAACTTGCAATGGTGAACCCATTCACTTCAAGTTCTCCCCTTCATAGCTTAAGAAAGCATCATTAGTTCGTCTAAGATACTTAAGGATGTTCTTAACATCAATCTAGTGACCATCACATGGTTTGGCCTGATTGTGACTCCACATGCTCAAAGTATATGAGACACCAGGTCGCGTATATGTCTTTCAATATACGAATTCTCGGAGCGTGCCAACAACTTTAGATCTATCCCAGTAGATCTTTATTCCTAGAATAAAGGTTGCCTCTCCCAAGTTTTTATGGAGAATTTTAATGAAAACCAAGCTTTCACCGATTGTAATATGGGAATGTCATTTCCAAGAAATAATATATCATCATTATATATGACAATCGTTGTCAGTGAGCTCCTACTAACCTTCTTATATACACAAGAATCATCTTCGTTTTGAATGAAACCATATTGTAATATGATCTCATCAAAACGTTTGTTCCAAGAACGCAATGCTTGCTTCAATCCATAAATGGATATATTTAACTTGCAAACCTTGTTTCCTTATTATGGTACGAAAAAACCGTATTGCTGTTGTATAAAACATCCTCCAAAAGGTTTCCGTTAAGGAAAGCGGTTTTGACGACCATCTGACATATTTCATTATGAAATATACAGCAATATAAATCATTATCCGAATGGATTTAATCATGGCAACAGGTAAAAATTTCATCGTAATCAACACTATATTGATGACGATACCCTTCGCTACAAGCATAGCTTTGTACATTTGTATGTTTCCATCTGTTGGTTTCTATAATTAGTCCCAAAGAAAGATTAAGCCATAGAAATACAAATAACATACATGCAAAGCTATAAAACATGGCGGAATCATACTTACTAAGCTTTGTGACGAAAATGGTGAAGACAATCCTTGAGTCTTCAAGGTGGAAGTTTCGGCAAGATGATGAAGAGGAAGAGAAGCTTCAAGTCTTCAAGTGTTCCAAGCTCCAAGGTTGTTTCCCTATCACCTCTTTTGATCCTTCAATGTGCTAGCAAAATGGAGAAATGAAAATGATTTTTCTGCCTTTGGTTTGAAGCTCACGGCGTGAGCAAGGAGAATGAGAAGAGTGTTAGACTTTTCAATTTTGGTTCACTTTCTTTTGTTACCAAAACCGTGAGTTACCAAAAATGAAAAGCAATGATGAGATATCAAATACAAAATGAATTTTTAATTAAAAAACCCTTCAAAAACCGTGAAAGGTTTTCCCTCCAAAGGAAAATTCATCATATGCCATCATTATCTCACATTGAGAATAGAGACAATGTATCATCCCATAAAGGTGACTAGATACATCCATCATCTATTCGTATCAAGTAAGAGATATCGCGATGTGATTTGCGGATTCCACCCGTTCCAAAATACGAATGTGTCCGCAAACACTTTCGGGCCCAAATTCGCTAATTCCGAATTAACGAATTTTCGTCGCGACGAGAATTAAATAATTACGCCTAGCGGAATTATTATTCAGATCGCTAACGAATTAATTCTAAATTAATTCGTTTGCCCGAATTAAAATCCGATTTAATTCCGCGTCGAAATCTAATTTCGTTTAATAATATATCGAAATATTATTTTATCGATTAATTCCAAATTAATTGATCTCTCTCTCTCTCCAATAAGGCATTTTATCCAAGATAAAGTTTTCCGTAATTAATCCAAGATTAATAAAGTTCGAATCAAACATCATAGGTGAATCTTCAGGAAGCGACCCAAGAGATCTCCGGATATGTTGGCAGTAAATACGGTCGTTGGATAATCCAAAACGTACGTACCTCGTACTACGTTTTTTACCGATTTACAAGACAAGGTTGGCTTCTAGCAAAGCGCCATGCCTCCCAATTCTCCAGAAATTCTTACTGGAATATTAGATCTTTATCAAGCGTAGTATACCGTAGTATCGCGTACATCGATCCAGTATCGGACGATCACATGTTAGGCCTGGGGCTGGAAATGTGTCTGCCCGTACGAAACATATATCGGATAAAAACAACTAGTCTCTTTAAATCGGACAATCCTGACCTGGTCATATTGTCCCGACGGTTGCAACCTTTTATAGAGTACTAGTTCTGTATCCTGCGTGATCATCATCTTCATATGTCTGAAGTGATACTTCCATCTTGACATCACATCCAGTACACTAAGATTCTCGATAAACCCAGAAGAGGCGTACACAGAACCGGTTAAAGCCCCGAACCAGCACAACCAAAGTTTATCGATTGTCGCAAGTACTAGCGATGCAAGTCTCAGGTTAAGACCATATAAATCTACCCTGATGCGGCCTCCCATAGACACGCAGACATACTACCAATGGGATTCCGCGGGGTCTGTCCAGAGCCAAGCTGTTTTCCGTACCATCGGTAAAACACAACCTCCTATCGCACTTGCATAAGTATCCAATACTTAAATATATGAGAACTATACCGTTGTGCCATCACAACTCGCACAAGTGCAATACTAGTCTATTCCACATTATCGATGTCCGATCTCGATAAATACTCCGACTAGGGATATTTAATGATTAAACCTTTATATTGATACTGTCTCATATCATCTCAATACGGAACTAATCATATGGACTTTTGCCGTTAATATATTAAAGTAAATAATTTTACAAAACGGCAAAGGCAATTTCATTATCACATAGTTAATTTGTGTACAATAATACAATATCATTTACAAAATAATGACGCTATGGGTCATAATGTCTAACAATCTCCCACTTGCCTATAGCCAGTCACTCAAGCATCTAATACCTGAACTATGTATATGTCGTTCAAAACACTTACTGAGAGGAACAAGCCTTCGTCAAGGGATCTGCAATGGTTGTCATCTGATGCGACCTTCTCGATTTACATCGCCACGATGTCTAATCTCCCGAATCAGATGGTAACACCGAAGAACATGCTTGGATCATGATGAGGACCTTGTTCCTTAGCTTGTGCTATAGCCCCGTTATTGTCACAATACAATGGCACGGGCTCAGCAGCTAACGGAACTACTCCTAATCCGATAGGAATTTTCGGATCCAAACTGCCTCCTTTGCTGCTTCCGATGCAGCAATATTTACTCCGCTTCAGTTTTGAATCGGCAACAGTATTTGCTTGGAAATTTCCAGCTCACTGCTCCGTTATTCAAAAAAAAAATGTACCCGATTGCGACTTGAAGTCGTTCTTGTCGGTTTTGGAAACTTGCATCGGTGTACCCAGGACACCTCAAGTTATCACACCTCCATAAATTAAGAAAGCTCCTTAGTTCGTCTAAGATACTTAAGGATTTCTTAACTGTGGACAAAATGACCCATAGCGTCACTATTTGCACAGATCATTGTGTTGTTGTAGCAAATTAACTATGTGACAAGGAAATTGCACACTCTCATCATTTGTGATTAGATCACCATAGATATATAAATGAAGAGGGGTCCCTATGATTAGTACCTGGACTGAGAATGATATGAGACAGTATTAGTCCCCGAAGGTTTAATCATTAAATATCCCTAGCCGTAGTATTATCGAGACTGGACATCGATAATGCGGAATAGGCTAGTATTGCACTTGTGCGCGTTTGTGAGGGCACAACGGCATAGTTCTCATATATATAAGTATGGATACTTATGCAAGTGCGATAGGAGGTCGTGTTTCACCGATGGTACGGGAAACAGCTTCGCTCTGGATAGACCCCTCGGAATCCCATTGGTATTATGACTGTGTCTATGGGAGGCCGAAATCAAGGTAGGTGTGTATGGTCTTAACCTGAGACTTACATCGCTAATACTTACGATAATCGATAGACTTTGGTCTTGGTGGTAGGGGACTTTAAACGGGTTCTGTGTACACCATTTCTGGGTTTATCAGAGAGTCGTAGTGATTGGGTGTGATGTGGTCAAGACGGAAGTATCACTTCAGTCATATTGGAGTTGATGTCATGCAGGATACGGTACTAGTGCTCTTGAGTGTTGCGCAACCAATCGGGATATTGTGACCAGGTCATGTATATCCGATTATAGAGACTATGTTACCAGACATCCGACATGTGCTTCGGACGGGGCAGACACTTATCCAGCCCCAGCCCTAGCACGTGATTATCCGATACTGGGCCAATATACACAATACTACGGTATACTACGCTTGATACAGATCTATATATTCCTGTAAGAATATTTCTGGAGAATTGGGTAGGCATGGCGCTTTGCTAGAAGCCAACCTTGTCTTGTAAATCGATATAGACGTAGTACGAGGTACTTACGTGTTCGGACAGTCCGACGATCGTATTTACTGCCAACATATCCGGAGATCTCATGGGTCGCTTCCTGAAGATTCACCGATGACGTATACTCGCACTTTGATTAATCTGGGATTAATTAGAAGAGAGAGATAGAATTAATCTGGGATTAATTCGATGAGAGAGAAAATTAATCTGGGATTAATTGCGGAGATATTTTATCTGGGATAAAATATTAATTAAAGAGAGAGAACGATTAATTTGGAATTAATCGATAAAATAATATATTCGATATATTATTAGAAATGGATTTCGACGCGGAATTAAAATTAGATTTTAATTCGGGCGAACGAATTAATTTAGAATTAATTCGTTAGCGACGTGAATAGTGAATTCGCTAGGCGTAATCACTTAATTACGACGCGACGGAAAATTCGTTAATTTGGAATTAGCGAACCCGAGCCCGAGAGTGATTGCGAGCGCATTCGCATTTCGAATTCGAGCGCGGCACGCAAGTCACATCAAGCGTCAAATCGCTAGTCGCGTCAATCGTCAAATCAATTGTCACTTTGAGTGATGTGACTTGACAATATGTCACTTTATTAAAGTGAATAGATGTGATGTGAAAAGTGATGTGATATGACTTAAAGTTAAAAGTAAAAGTGATGGAATATGAAAAGGTTTGGAATAATATATATGGTTTTATTTATTTTTGGAAAATAAATGAATATATATATTACTTTTTCTTTTCCTTTTACTAATATATTCGGCTTCTCTCTCTCCACATGCAACAGTTAACGATTTTCTCTCTTCTCCCTCCCTTTTCTCCTCACCTTCACGGCTCAAAGCCGATTTTTCTTAAATTTTTCTGGTTCACCGAATTTTAGAAGCAAAGGAAGATGAACAAGTGCTAGCACACCTTGAGTAATACATAGGTGATAGGAAGTGTCTTCATGAGCTTGGAAAGCTTGAAGCTTGGAGCTTCAATGGAGTCTTGCATGGCCGAAAATGGTGGAGCCAAACCAGTCCAAACCGCACAGCCCACTGTCAAGGAAAGCCATTGCCGAGCTTGGAGGGAGCTTAAAATCGCACCTTGTTCTTCATTCATCAAAACCGAAATTCAATGTGAGTTATTCCGCACCTCCTTTGATGTGTTCATATGCGGTTTTTATGCATGATTTGTGATCATTGGGACCTTGATTGAACTCTAACAATGGTATCAGAGCTTTTGATGCATGAAAACCGAATTAGGTTCTTGAGCAAATTTGGGGCTTTTTGATTTAGCTTGATTCTGTCTAATTGATTGTTTGAGGATGATGTTATATATGATTGAATTTGAGTTGTATGTAATCAATTTGATAAAAAATTGATTGGATTGATTTTCCCCAATTTGCTTATTTTTGTCAAAACTTTAATTTGGGTAAACTCGATTTAGGCATGATTTGGTTGAATTGTTTGATGAATATGCTTGAATGAGGTTGAATTGAAGTTGTGCATGATCAATTTCAAGAAAATTGGATTAGATCAATTTTCCCCAATTCTTTAGGTTGAACATGAAACTTGAAATTGGGTAAAATGTGTTTGAGCATGTTTTAATTGAATTGGATGTTTAAGTATGCTTAGAACATGTTTAATTGAGATTGTGTGTGATCAATTTCATGAAATTGGATTGGATTCAATTTTCCCCAAATTGGAGGCTTGGCCGAAAATTGGAAGAAACCTAATGTCTTGGTAATTTTGTTTTGTTTGATCATTGGATGACTTAAACAATTGGTTAATGTTGTTTTGAAGTTCAATTGGATTGAATTTTGATTTGGAACATTTTCCCTTTAAAGTGGCTTGGCCGAATCTTATGGACATGAAATCATTGTGATTTTGTTGTTTAATTCATTGGATGAATTGAATTGATTTGGGAAATTAAGATTGTGGACTCAATTGGATTGAAAACCGAATCGAATTGAAAAACCCCTAATTGCCGAGACTTGATAGCATGTTAATGGGGTTTGATTTTATTGAATTGTGTTGGACACTATTTGGTTGTTAAAGTGCATGATTAATTAGGCTAATTGATTTTAGAAATGTTAATTGGGTAATTGATTGTGTATTACACTTAGGTTAATTAATTGTGAAATTTGGAATTTTATAAGTTAATTAATTTGGGCTTGATTTTGGAAATTGGGCTTGTTAGGTTGTAATTGGCTTTTGGGCTTTGTTGTAACAAAGTTGGGTTTAGGCAAAATTGGTTGGATCCAATTAGGCCCAAAACCGAATCCAAAAGGTCCAATTATGATTTAATGGACCTTAATTATTTAATTGGGCCTAATGGGCCAAAATTAATTTAAAGGCTTATGGGGTAACTCCCGGATTGGATTTTGGTTGTTCGGTTTGACCCGAGTTGACCAAAAGTCCACGCCTATAGAAATTAATTAAAAGCCCATTGGACTTTAATTAAATAAAACATTAGATGTTAATCGGGCTTTGAGACCCGTTGCGATTAAATTTGGAATTTAAGTCGTAAAGGTTCGTTAATAAAAGTGTAATATTTAATTTGGAATTAAATAATGAATTAGAATTAAATACGTATTAAATTGGATTTAATTATGTAATTTAATTTATTCGTAGAAATTGTACTTTGAGTACGTGTTTGCAATACGAGTTTGACTCGAACAAAATCAAATCTTTGTTTGAACATTGGATGATCACTAATAATCAAGATTAATTATTTGATTGATTGATTGATAACATGCTTGTATGAATACATGGTTGTGTTTGAATAATGTATATCGGATGGATATTAGTCGGGTTGGGCGATTTTGGAAATTGTAATAAATTTGATTTATTAAATTGGACCTGCGTGTCCAGCCTTATCTCTTATTTCTTTGTATTCTCTTCTCACCTATTCCCTCCATGTAAAAGAGGTTTCTTTAGAAGTGTAGTGTAACGGGTAGAAGTAATACAAGTGCTAGCGGGAGAGAGAAAGTGAGAGATTTGATCTAGGATCAATGTAAAGTATCCATCCGCATATCATTATTATTTTATTTTCATATACGCTTTATTATTGTATAGAATGCATGTTTAAGGGTGTATGATGATGAGACCTTAACAAAGATAATTAAATTGGTAGCCAATTTGCACGCGAAAAACCCTCGTTAAATATCAAGCGTCATTTCCTTCCATTGAGTGATTCTTGCTCAAGATCGGAGATTGTCAGGGGTTGTTTTTGACCAAAGTCAAGCCCTTGTCAGTCAAAGATGTGCTTTAATCACGAGGCTTGTTTATATCGGTGTCGTGTCCAAGTTGTGGTTTGTTTTGACCAAAGTCAAGACCACTTCTTGTCCATAGACATTTGATTACGAAGCTTCCTGTCAATGGGTCCACGCTTGACTGGAATCACTAGGTTTGTTTTTGGCCAAAGCCAAGGCCTAGTTGATTCAGAGGAAACGGGTAGGGTATATATTCGATATATAGGCATATATTAGATATATGTTTCGGACTTGGATGTCCACCTACTGGATCTAGGAGTTGGATGGGATCCAATTGATCTTCGACATCTACCTTGTTAATTATCATACAATTTTTATTGACCAAAGTCAGGATTGTATGATACTTTAACGGGATCCTAGCCCACTAGGAAACACGGTTTCCCGAGTACTCCACAGAGGGTTAGAGGCTCGACGAAAAATAGTGGGAGGCAAGTATTGAATTTGCAACATTCGTTCGAATACTCGCTAAACACGCTCATTTTATTATTGTCGTATTAATCAAAGTTAGTTGGACTAATATTTTATGTTGTTTAATAAACAGTTGGACTGTGTATTATATTTGATTATATATAATTGGATTATATTAATCAATATATTTGAATTAATTAATTTCAGTTTACAGTTGATTTTATAATTGGATTATAGTAATCAATGTAATTGAGGTTAATTAATTTGGATTATATTTGATTATATAGTTGGACTATTATAATCATTATAATATATATAGTACCACTAATCGTTGATTAAATAGTTGGACTATTGTAATCAAGATAAAATTGAAAAGTTGGATATTTAAAATATAATCTGGGATTAAAATATTTTAAATGATTTAATTTTCAAATTGGGAATAAATAATAGGTTACTTTATTTGATAAAATAACTTATTATACGTTACGCCCAAAATTAAGCAAATAGTAGAGCATAAAATCTTTGGAAGATTTATGTGATGATGACTTTAATGCTTAATTAATATACTTATAATAAATCTATCTTTAGATTTAAAAGTATTAAAATTGCAATTAATAATTCTTGGAGAATTAATTGACTATTCTAGTGGAGAAAAGTCAAAGTTTGCAATTGGGCATGTAGCACAAGGTGCATATCGTTTCGATATTCCGAAACCCAGGCTTGGCCAAAGGTTTGTGAAATATTGAAAAGGATAATTGACATATCCCGAAGTGACTACCATTTGGATATGGAAGACACGAAGGAGATTAAAGAAAGGGCGAGGCCCTAACTTTAAAAATATTTGTCAAAGTTATGTTCACTACTAGTATTGAAATTAGATTTTAAATACTTAGTGTGGTACATAAATATGTGTATTGATGTTCAGAATCCGCTATGAGTTGGATACTGACTTTAAACCGAGATTTCTCTGCAAATCGGAAACTGGACGAAGGTCGCTGTTTCGACCGTGGATACCTAAGTTTAGGAACTACCCTTTGGGTATGTACTTAAATTAGGAACTGTTATAATGTAACTAGTTTGACTAGAGACATTATCTCTATATCAGTGTTTAATCCATTGCGGATAAAACCTTTATATTCTAGAACACTAAGTGTTTTATTATATAAAGATGATACCGAGATAAACACATTAGATGTGAATAACAGAATTTATATTTTGAATATAAATAAAATCTCAAACATATAAATGACAAATAATTAAGCTCATATTGATTTGATCAATAGAGACTTATTTGTGGCATTGTTGTCTGGGACACAATTAAACAAGACTCGTATATCCACACTTTTGAAGAGTGGGTACTAGGACTGATTTGACTATTCAAATAAGGTCTACGAATCTAGTTTACTAGGTAAAGTACCTAAAATACTATTTACTAGGTAATAGTGTAAGGCCACCGATCTGTAAACCCTATTCATGGTGAAGTAAGTGGGCCCATATCTAGCTTGGCTAGATGTGTACATGAATATTTCGTGACCTTAACGGATGTGGCATCACGTTATGGTTATGTGTTTCTTTTGAAGAACACAAATACGAAACTTTGAGTTTCGACACGAAGTATACAAACAGATCGGCTGTAGTATTATGCCGCTACGGTAAGACCGTATTGGTAAATACTTAAGCAGTAAGTTTCATACGTACATGAAAGAGTACGGTATTCTTTCATATGAGGACTCCTCCCGAGACACGTCAATTGACGGTGTGTGTCAGAACTAAAACCAAGTTTTGTTGGACATGATTAGGTTTTTCGTGAGTCGCTCTGAGCTACTGTTTCCTTCAACAGGATATGTATTAACAGTGCAAAACTTATTTAGAATAAGGTTCCATGTAAATCTGTTTGACAGATATCATATAGGATATGAACAGGAAAGAAACGAGGTTTCTCATTCCTGATAATTTGGGTATGCCAGGCATAAAGTTTGGATGATACCAAACTAAGAACCCAAATTGGATTAGTGCCAATATAGGTTATCCTAAGGGAAACCATAAGTATAGTACTTATAAATCCCACATGAGAACAATGTGATTGTTGCTCACCATGCGGTTTTCCTGAGAGGAATACCGATATGCAGTGGTCAGTGGGAGGATAGTGATACTCGATGAAAATCGGAGTAATACTATTCAAAGCACGAAGTCCTTAATGGAACACAAACAATTCATCTATGATGAATCTGTACCATTAATCTTCAAATACACAAGAAATGGGGTAGATCGGATAGAGTCAGAAAACAACCTAGGGTATGGGTTTCTGATCTAACCTCATTAAGATGTCAATCTTATGAAGGTATATCCACCGACTACGTTTTGAGGAAGTGATACGAGGTATCGACTCCCTGTTATGGCAAAGTGCCATGAGTCCGAAATGGATTCCATGTATAACGACTATTATGGATACTAGTTGTTGTACCACAAGCATTGTGCCTATTGGTACATTATACGTCTTCAAGGAAGACATACATGGATGGCAACATACCAACGTACAAAGCTAGGCTTTTGACGGAAAGGTATCGTTATCAACATTGTGTTAATAACGGTTCAACCTTTTACCTGTTGCCATGGTAAATCCATTTTGAAGATGCTTGTTGATAACTGTATATCATTTATGAAATATGTCAGTTACAAATCAAAATCGCTTTCCTGAAAAGGAAACCTTTTGGAGAATGTTTTATAAATTCTGACGATTTTGTATAACCGACAAACAAGGTTTGCGGATTATTCAATCCATGTTTGGATTGAAGCAAGCATAGGGTTCTTGGAACTGACGTTTTGAAATAATCATAATAGTTTATGATTTAACTCAAAACGAAATAATCTTGTGTATATAAGGAGGTTAGTGGGAGAGGGCACTGACAATGAAATTCCCATAAAACAATTGGTGAAAGCTTGGCTTTCATGGATATTCTTTCAATAGAAATTCTCCGTAGAATTCTGGGAGAGTAACAACCTTTATTCAAGGAATAAAGATCTACTGGGCTAGATTTGGAGTTGGTAACACTCTCTGAGAAATTGTACATTTAAAATGTACTTGTATTGGTGTCTCATACGCTTCGAGCATATGGAGTCACAATCAGGTCAATCCAAGTGATAGTCACTGGATTGAAGTTAAGGACATCTGTTAGTATCTTAGAGAACTAAAGATGTTGTCTTAAACTATGGAGAAGGAGAACTTGAAGTGACTGGGATCACTACTGCAAGTTTCCGAACAATTAAATACTACGGTACTATAAAGTTTAAATAACGGGACAGTGAGCTAGGCGAGCAAAATGCGAATTAACAACAAATGCGGATTATTGCTGCAGCTGAGGCAGCAATAGAAGCCATTTGGATCGATAATAAATCTAATTAGATTAGATATAGTTCTGTTAGCAGCTGAGCTAGGCGTCAGCACAGGCTAAAGAATTAAAGGTCTCATCGACGATCCAGATATATACTTCTATATCATCTGATTCGTTCGGATCATACATCGTGGCGATGTGATGATCGTGTAAATCGCGTCAACGATAATTAAGCAAATCCGCTGACGAAAAACCTTCCTCAGCAATTTGAGCGAACCGTACATAGTTCAGGTGTGGGACACTTGAGTGACTGGCTATGTGCCAAGTGGGAGATTGTTGGACAAAATGACCCATAGCGTCACTATTTGCACAGATCATTGTGTTGTTGTAGCAAATTAACTATGTGACAAGGAAATTGCACTCTCATCATTGTGATTAGATCACCATAGATATATAAATGAAGAGAGGTCCCTATGATTAGTACCTGGACTGAGATGATATGAGACAGTATCAGTCCCCGAAGGTTTAATCATTAAATATCCCTAGCCGTAGTATTATCGAGACTGGACATCGATAATGCAGAATAGGCTAGTATTGCACTTGTGCGCGTTTGTGAGGGCACAACGGCATAGTTCTCATATATATAAGTATTGGATACTTATGCAAGTGCGATAGGAGGTCGTGTTTCACCGATGGTACGGGAAACAGCTTCGCTCTGGATAGACCCCTCGGAATCCCATTGGTATTATGACTATGTGTCTATGGGAGGCCGAAATCAAGGTAGGTGTGTATGGTCTTAACCTGAGACTTACATCGCTAATACTTACGATAATCGATAGACTTTGGTCTTGGTGGTAGGGGACTTTAAACGGTTCTGTGTACACCATTTCTGGGTTTATCAGAGAGTCGTAGTGTGTTGGTGTGTGATGTCAAGACGGAAGTATCACTTCAGTCATATTGGAGTTGATGTCACGCAGGATACAGGTACTAGTGCTCTTGAGTGTTGCGCAACCAATCGGGATATTGTGACCAGGTCATGTATATCCGATTATTATAGAGACTATGTTACCAGACATCCGACATGTGCTTCGGACGGGGCAGACACTTATCCAGCCCCAGCCCTAGCACGTGATTATCCGATACTGGGCCAATATACACAATACTACGGTATACTACGCTTGATACAGATCTATATATTCCTGTAAGAATATTTCTGGAGAATTGGGTAGGCATGGCGCTTTGCTAGAAGCCAACCTTGTCTTGTAAATCGATATAAACGTAGTACGAGGTAGGTACTTACGTGTTCGGACAGTCGACGATCGTATTTACTGCCAACATATCCGGAGATCTCATGGGTCGCTTCCTGAAGATTCACCGATGACGTATTACTCGCACTTTGATTAATCTGGGATTAATTAGAGAGAGGATAGAATTAATCTGGGATTAATTCGATGAGAGAGAAAATTAATCTGGGATTAATTGCGGAGATATTTTATCTGGGATAAAATATTAATTAAAGAGAGAGAACGATTAATTTGGAATTAATCGATAAATTAATATATTCGATATATTATTAGAAATTAGATTTCGACGCGGAATTAAAATTAGATTTTAATTCGGGCGAACGAATTAATTTAGAATTAATTCGTTAGCGACGTGAATAGTGAATTCGCTAGGCGTAATCACTTAATTACGACGCGACGGAAAATTCGTTAATTTGGAATTAGCGAACCCGAGCCCGAGAGTGATTGCGAGCGCATTCGCATTTCGAATTCGAGCGCGGCACGCAAGTCACATCAAGCGTCAAATCGCTAGTCGCGTCAATCGTCAAATCAATTGTCACTTTGAGTGATGTGACTTGACAATATGTCACTTTTAAAGTGAATAGATGTGATGTGAAAAGTGATGTGATATGACTTAAAGTTAAAAGTAAAAGTGATGGAAATGAAAAGGTTTGGAATATAATATATGTTTTATTATTTTTGGAAAATAAATGAATAAATATATATTACTTTTTCTTTTCCCTTTTACTCATATATTCGGCTCTCTCTCTCCAACATGCAACAGTTACGATTTCTCTCTTCTCCCTCCCTTTTCTTCTTCTCACCTTCACGGCTTAAAGCCGATTTTTGCTTAAAATTTTTATGGTTCACCGAATTTTTGAGAAGCAAAATGGAAGATGAACAAGTGCTAGCACACCTTGAGTAATACATAGGTGATAGGAAGTGTCTTCATGAGCTTGGAAAGCTTGAAGCTTGGAGCTTCAATGGAGTCTTGCATGGCCGAAAACGGAGGAGGTGGAGTCCAAACCAGTCCAAACCGCACAGTCCACTGTCAAGGAAAGCCATTACCGAGCTTGGAGGGAGCTTAAAATCGCACCTTGTTCTTCATTCATCAAAACCGAAATTCAATGTGAGTTTATTCCGCACCTCCTTTGATGTGTTCATATGTGGTTTTTATGCATGATTTATGATCATTGGGACCTTGATTGAACTCTAACATTAACAGCCATCCAGTGACCTTCACCTGGATCGGCCTAATAGCGACTGCACATGCTCAAAGCATATGATACATCAGGTCACGTACATATCATGGCATAAATGATCGATCCGACTGCCGAGGCGAACGGTATCCGACTCATGTTATCTCTCTCTTATTTACTTTAGGGACACATGTCCTTAGACAGAAGAATACCACGTACATTGGCATCAATCCCTTCTTGGATTGATCCATGTTGAATCGCTTCAACACTTTGTCATATATGTACTCTGGGAGAGTCCAAGCAGCTTCTAGATCTATCCCGGTAGATCTTTATTCCCAGAATAAAGGCTGATTCTCCCAGATCTTTCATGGAGAATTTTAATGAAAGCCAAGCTTTCACCGACGTTAGCATGGGAATGTCATTGCCTATAAGCAATACGTCATCGACATAAAGGACAATAAAAGTCAGTGCTCTCCCACTAACCTTCTGTATACACAAGGTCATCATCGTTTTGTACGAAATCATATCTTTTATGATCTCATCAAAACGTTGATTCCATGACCGTGATGCTTGCTTCAATCCATAAATGGATCGATTTAACTTACAAACCTTGTTTGCAAGTCTAGGTACGATAAAACCGTCAGGTTTGTTGCATATAAAACATCCTCCAAAAGGTTTCCGTTAAGGAAAGCGGTTTTTAACGTCCATCTGCCATATCTCGTAATCGAAATATGCCAGCTATGCAAGCATTATCCGAATGGATTAATCATGGCAAGGGTGAGAAAGTTTCGTCATAATCAATACCATATTGTTGACGATACCCCTTTGCTACAAGCCTAGCTTTGTATGTTTGCACGTTGCCATCCATGTCGGTCTTCTTCTTGAAGATCCATCTGCATCCAATAGGCTTTACGCCTTCTGGTGCATCACCAGTGTCCAAACTTGGTTGGCATACATGGAATCCATCTCGGACTTCATGGCATCTTTGCCATAAAGCGGAATCAATATTCTGTATTCTTCCTCATACGTAGTCGGTTCATATCCTCAATAAGATTAATATCTACATGAGGCGAGATCAGGAACCCATAACCTCTCAGGTAACCTTCCTGACTCTCTCCGACCTACGCGGTCCTTGTATATCTGAAGATTGTGGTACAGACTCATCCTGGATGGTCTGTTTATGTTCCGTGGTTGATTCATTGCCAGGAACAGTATCACTACGATTTTCATCGAGCTCCACTTTCCTCCCACTTACCACTGCATCTAGGAATTCCTTCTCAAGGAAAAATGCATGTAGAGCAATAAACACTTTGTTCTCTTGTGGGTGATAGAAGTAATATCCTTTGGTTTCCTTAGGATATCCCACGAAAAGGCATTTATCTGATTTGGGTTCTAGTTTGGTACCTTCCAAACGTTTAACATATGCCCAGCATCCCCAAATCTTCAGGAAAGAGAAACCTGGTTTCCTTCCTGTCCATTTCTCATATGGAGTCTGTTCAACAGACTTTGACGGAACCTTATTCAAAATAAGTACCGCACTAGTTAATGCGTATCCCCAGAAGGATATTGGTAGCTCAGTCCGACTCATCATCGACCTTACCATGTCTAACAAGGTACGGTTTCTCCGTTCAGACACACCGTTTAATTGCGGTGTTCCAGGAGGAGTCCACTGTGAAAGAATACCATTTTCTTTCAAGTAATCTTGAAACTCATAACTTAAGTATTCGCCACCACGGTCCGACCGCAATGTCTTAATACTCTTGCCTGTTTGTTTTTCTACTTCGTGTCGAAACTCTTTGAATTTCTCAAAAGTTTCCGACTTGTGTCTCATTAGATACACATAACCATAACAAGATGCATCATCCATAAAGGTTACGAAGTAATGATATCCACCTCTAGCCTGGCTAGACATGGGCCCACATACGTCACTATGAATGAGGGCTAACAGTTCTGTGGCACGTTCACCTTTACCATTAAAAGGTGATTTAGGCATTTTGCCTAAAACGACAAGATTCGCAGACATCATATGAATAAGATCAAATCCGTCCAAGTACCCACTCTTCGAAAGTGTGGATATGCGAGTCTTGTTTATGTGTCCTAGACGACAATGCCACATGTAAGCTTCATCTTTTAGATTACTCTTTTTGAGTCTTTTTGTTTTTTTTATGTTTAGGAGATTCATTTATATTCAAAATATAAAGGCCATTATTTGCTACAGCAGTGCAAATTTCTGCATCATTTTTATATAAATAACACCCAGTGTTTCTAAATACAAAAGTGTACCCATGCTGGGTTACAAAGATACAGATATGATATTCCTAGTCAAACTAGGTATATAATAACAGTTCAAAAGTTTAAGCATATGCCCCGAGGGCAATTCCAAAACAAAGATACAGATATGGAAAGCTTCGTAATCAATGTCGATGGACAAGAAGTGATTTTGACTTTGGCCAACAAATCACAACTTGGACAAGACACCAATATGGAACAAAGCCTTCATAATTCAAACACATCCGCGATGGACAAAGGTCTTGACTTTGGCAAACAAACAAATGCCAATCTTGGTTCTTGAGTAAGAATCACTCAATGGAAGGAAAAACGCTTAATATGTTTTGAGGGTTTTTCACGTAATTGGCAACCAATTAATTATCTTTGTTAAGGTCTCATCATCATACACCCTTAAACATGCATTCTAAACACATAATAAGGCGCGTAAGTAAATAAATAATAATAATGATATGCGGATGGATACTTAACACATTGTTCCTAGAACAAATCTCTCCATTTCCTCTCTCCCCCTAACACAAGTATTACTTCTACCCGATTACATAACACTTCTAAAGAAACCTCATTTACATTGAGGGGAATAGGTGAGAAGAGAAATACAAAGAGTAAGGAGGTAATAGCCTGGACACGCAGGTCCAATTTAATAATTCTAAATTTATTACAATAATTTCCAAAATTGCCACACCCATCTAATATCCATCTGATATTCATTATTCATACATCGCAACCATGTATTCACACAAGCATGTTATCAATCAATCTAATCCAATTAATTAATCTGAATATTAATGACCATCCAATGTTCAAACAACGATTTGATTTTGCGCGAGTCCGACTCGTTTTACGAATAAGTACTCAAAGTACGAATTCTTGAATTAATTAAACTACAATATTAAATCCAATTTAATTTGCATTTAATACTAATTCATTTATTAATTCCAAATTAAATATTACACTTTATTAGCGAACATTTACGACTTAGATTCTAAATCTAATCTTTACGGGTCTCAAAGCCTGATTAACATCCAATGTTAATATAATTTAAAGTCCAATGGGCTTTTAATTAATTTCTTAAGGCATGGACTTTTGGTCAATATGGATCAAACCCAAATACCAAAGCCCATTTCAGGAATCACCCTTATTTGCCAAGAAACCAATTTAGGCCCAATTAATATTAAAGGTCCATTAAGTCATAATTGGACTTTATGGATATGGTTTTGGGCCCAATTGGATCCAACCAATTTAGCCTAAACCAAACTTGGCCCAACCAAGCTCATTAAGCCCAATTACAACTTTTAAGGCCCAATTCCAAAATAAGCCCAATTAATTTAATTTCAAAATTCCAAATTTTATAATTAAATTAACCAAAGTGTATGTCATAATTAATTAACCAAATTAACATTTCCAAAATACCAATTAGCCTAATTAATTATGCTTATTATCATCAACTAATGTCCAACACAATTGAATCTAAAATCAATTCATTTTACATGCTTCGCATTCACGGCATTTAGGGTTTTTATTGTTCGATTCGGTTTCAATCCAATTAAATCCACAATCAACATTCCCCAATTGATTTCAACTCATCCAATGATCAAAATTAAAAAATACCATGACTTAGGGCAAGCTATATGTTTCGGCCAAGCTAAACAATTTGGGGAAAAATTGATCCAATCAATATTTCACAAAATTGATTATGCACAACTCAAAGTTAACATAATATAATCATATTCCAACAATCAATTTCATCAAAACATGCTCAAATTCAATTTACCCAATTTTACCCTAATCAAGTTTCATGCTCAAAATGGCTCTGATACCATTGTTGGGTTTCTATTAAGTCCCAAGATCGATTTCAAGCAAAGAAACACATATGTGAATACTCGTAAAAGCATAGCGGAATCATACTTACAAATCGGATTTTGCGACGCGAGGAACAAAAAAAATCTTCAAGCTTTGGTCCTCCAAGGTTCTCGGCTTTAGGCTCCTTTTGTGCTCCATTTTCGGTCCAAGCTCCAAGCTTTCGAATGGTGATTCCAAGCTCACAAGTTGGTTTCCCTATCACCTTCGCAAGACCCCGAATGTGTGCTAGCACTCTGAAAACATTTGCCGTAAATCTTTCCTTGCTTCTCCTTTGTTCTCGGCAAAACCAGAAAAAATGAAGAAGAAATGGCCCAAGGCCGTGAGAGAGAAGAGGAAAGAGAGAAGAAAATGTGTTAAGTTGGTTTCTGTATTTATTAATTGATTTCCAAAATCAATTAAACATATACCAAATTTTGAATTTCCAAAAGTAAAAAAGGTACAAGCATTAAAGCTCTCCAATTACCACCATCAATCACAAGTGACAAGTTGTCACATCACTCAAAGTGACTAGACATCACATCAATCGATTGACTAATGATTTGATGCTTAATGTGACTTGTGGGCCGCACTTGAATTCGAAATGCGAGTGCGCCCGCAAACACTCCCGGGCTCGGGCTCGCTAATTCTAAATTAATGAATTTTCCGTTGCGACATAATTAAATAATTATGCCTAGTAAAATTACTATTCACGTCGATAATGAATTAATTCTAAATTAACTCATTTGCCCGAATTAAAATCTAATTTTAATTCCACGTTGAAATCTAATTTCGTATAATATATCGAATATATTATTTTATCGATTAATTCCAAATTAATCGTTCTCTATCTTTCAATAATAATTTTATCCTAGATAAAATATCTCTGTAATTAATCCTAGATTAATTTTATCTCTCTCATTAATTAATCACAGATTAATAAAGTGCGAGTCATACATCATCGGTAAATCTTCGGGAAGCGACCCATGAGATCCCCGGATATGTTGGCAGTAAATTCGGTCGTCGGACTATCCGAACACGTACGTACCTAGTACTACGTTTTTACTGATTTACAAGACATGGTTGGCTTCTAGCAAGCACCGTGCCTACCCAATTCTCCAGAAATATTCTTACTGGAATATGTGATCTATATCAGGCGTAGTATACGAAGTATTGCGTATTTCGATCTAGCATCGGATGGCACGTGCAAGGCCTGAGGCTGGAAATATGTCTGCCCCGTACGAAGCACATATCGAATCTCTGGTAACTAGTCTCTATAATCGGATAATCATGACCTTGTCATATTATCCCGATAACTGTAGTACATTAGAGCACCAGTTCCGTATCCAACGTGATCATCATCTCCACTATGACTGGAGTGATACTTCCATCTCGATATCACACCCAATACACTATGATTCTCAATATACCCAGAAGAGGCGTACACAGAACGTGTTAAAGCCCTGGACGACCTAAACCAAAGCGTATTGATTGTCGTAAGTTTAGCGGTGCAAGTCTCAGGTTAAGACCAAATACACCTACCCTGATTCGGACTTCCATAGACACATAGTCATATACCATGGAATTCCGATGGGTCTATCCAGAGCGAAGCTGTTCTGTACCATCGGTAAAAACAACCTTCTATTACACTTGCATGAGTATCCTATACCCAAATATATGAGAACTATGTCGTTATGCTCCCACAACGTGCACAAGTGCAATACTAGTCTATTCTGCATTATCGATGTCCAATCTCGATAATACTACGACTATTGATATTTAATGATTAAACCTTCATGGACTGATACTGTCTCATATCTTATCAATCCGAAACTAATCATATGGGCCTTCTATCATTTATACATCTTGGTAATTTAATTACAAATGATAAAAGGGCAATTTTCTTTGTCACATAGTTAATTTGTACAACAACACCATGATCTGTACAAATAGTGATGCTATGGGTCATAATTGTCCAACAGTATCTCTGCGTGATCATCATCTCCATATGACTGAAGTGATACTTCCATCTTGACATTACACCCAATACACTACGATTCTCAGTATACCCAGAAGAGACATAAACAGAACATGTTAAAGCCCCGAACGTCCAAAACCTAAAGTATACTGATTTGTTGGGTTTCTAAAGTGTCCCAGGATCATTTAAACAATGAAACATGTGAATACTCAAAGAAGAATTTACGTAATAATACTCACCTTGATAGGATATTGGATGCGTCAAATACGAAACTTTGCTCATTGAAGTTTCGGCCAAAGTCCCCTTTTGAATTGAAATCCAAGCTCCAAGCTATGTTGTGTTAGACAGTAATGACCCATAGCGTCACTATTTTGTAAATGATATTGTATTATTGTACAAAATTAACTATGTAGTAATGAAATTGCCTTTTACCGTTTTGTAATTTAT